>JAABOM020063545.1:0-42924 GCA_011800125.2 Solanum clarkiae | reverse complement strand
AGAGTGAATAAACTTTGCTGTTTGTAACCCCCTTTTAAAGGACCAATTTGGCCGACTTACTCTTGACTTTTTGACCAACTTAAACCACACATTAATAACTTGGTTATCCAGTACCTTGAATGTCTTAGGGGTGTTGCAAGGTGTTGATTGATTGTTTTACAATAGATTTTCTTGCATGATTTCACCTCTAAATTGCATGGTCTTTTACCCCCATTACACACCCCCAAAGTGTTTGATAAAATGTCCGGCTAGGGTCTCTTAAGGAAATGAAGGTCCAAAGCATGAGATATGATATGAATGATGTTATGATGACGAAATGAGCTTATGTATATGATATACTCTATATAAGTGTTGCACTAGACCATACTCGATCTGGGGGACAAGAGCCCGGGTAACCATTTTGGGGGTTTATACTTATCAGCCATGCAAGGGGTTTATACTTCGTCCTCGTGTTGGTAAAGGGTGATTACCATCAACCATGTGAGGTGTCTATACCACACAACCACTAAGGGGCTTATACCTTGAACAACTAGCTAAGTCTGTTCTTCATATATGATATCCTATGTGAGCACGGCTTACTTAAGTATGTTTTACTTATGCATTGATCATGTAAGCCATATTGTTACATTATGCCTATTACTTATTGATATGCATTTTGATTATGATACTTACTTTTTATTTACATTGCATCCTACATACTTAGTACATTCAAATGGAATAACACATACTCTATGCCTACATGATATCACCATGTAGGAACCGGCGGCCAAGTTGATCATCCTCCTCCACGTGGAAAGTTTGGCGCTATTCAAGCTAGTTGGTGAGTCCTCCACTTCGCGACCTAGTCTATGTTCCTTCTATTATGTATTGATACATTCATCGTTATTATTTGTTTGACTATGAGGGTAAGCCCGGTTACTTTGTCTTGGCCCCCGCTCTTGTCTATGCAGTAGAGGTGTTTGTTAGACATGTTTTGTATCTATGCTATGAGTTTAACTCTTGTCTTTGACCATGATATTGTGAAATCTTTTCCCTTAGCCAGTTTTCCCCATTCTTTAATCTTTGAATGCTTGATTTATTGCTTCCATGATCAAAGATGTGTAATGATGCTTTATGAGGCTTGCTTGGGGTCCCTTCGGGTTTTTCCTTGAGCGGTGTCACAACTAGGCCCTAGGCTTGGGTCGTGATTAATTGCCATTTTGATTGTGAATTTTTGGTTAGTCCTAAGTGTGGATGCGGTCCATTTTATGTACGAACTAGAAAGTCTCTCTTAATATGGTTCCTGGTTCTCTTAATAATTGGGTTTTCACCTTCCTGATTCAGGTCTTTAGTCCTCCTTGATACTTGATTATGTTTGGTATGACGGTAAGACTTACATATTGTGCGAAACTTGTCATTTGAATGTCTTGTTAAAATTGTTGCAGGAACCGTTGATACTTAGATCTTTAAATATTCTACTTGATGCTATTGATGTATTTGTTCATTCGGTCTATTTACTATATTCCAATTCGTTTCCCTTTGACTTAAGAAGAGTAAATTGAGGGATTTAAGGTTCTAAGCTTTTAGATTTTACACCACTAAGCTTCATGCTTAGCGATAGTTGTTTCTATCATAGGGAGTACTCCAGATGATGCTTGAGGATGCCCATTGAAGATAAATTTTAGGAGCTATGCAGAAGATCACATTTGCATCTAGACATATGCACTGTAGTAGTTTTGGGACATGCCCATGCTTCTCCCATTACATATGTATGTATAAATTTGAAAGGATAATGTAAAATATGGAACCATGGGTTGTGGCTTGTTTAGTTAAATTTGAGTCGACGAGCTTTTCTATATTGAAATACCAGCTATGTTAAGATGATTGTATGAAACGAAAACTAGTAAAGTTTATGTCCTTGCATTTTAATATCGGTAATACTTTTCTGCGTGCTACAACAATATGAGCAATATATAAATATCTCGTAAGATAGTAGTTTAAATTACTTGCAAAGTACTTACGCCAAAAACTTAAGCTAGAAATCAAATAATCCACCTTTAGAACAAAATCTTATACCTTTACCTATTTTGAATTCATTACTTAAATATAATTAATATACCACATGTTAAATTCTTTGTATATTATTAAGTGTTAGGTAAGCTTAGAGCGTACAGACGTGACATCCTACCATGAGGGTTGCCACAAGTATTGGTATTAGAGCCCTGACTTGTGATTCTAAGACATTTGATGTGAATTACTTGTATATTTGTCTATTTTGCAAAAGGTCCAAGCTACATTATTTGTTTATTTATATGATTAATAGGATACGTGTTAAATTTTTCATATGTTGGTATATGGTACGTAAGCCTAGAATGTACAAAAGTGGCATCCTCCCATGAGGGTTACCACAAGTGTTTGGAAGAAAATGTCGAACTCCTCTTTGTTGGAGTGAAGTTGGTGAAAGAAAACTTACTGGTCCTGACATTGTGTAGCAAACAGAAGACAAGGAAAATGTGATCAAAGATCGTCCAAAGATCGTTTCGGATAAGCAAAAATCATATGCTGATCTTAAGAGGCGTGATATCGAGTATCAAGTTGGTGATAAGGTATTCTTAAAAGTATCTCCATGGAAGAAGATTATGAGATTTGGCCAAAAGGAAAAACTTAGCCCCCGATTTATTGGACCCTATGAGGTATTTGAAAGAGTGGGACCAATTGCATATAAATTAGCATTACCACCTAAATTGGACAAAATGCACAATGTCTTCCACGTGTCAATGCTCAAAAGATATCGTTCTGGCCCCTCTCATGCCCTACCAGTTGAATCTATTGAGGTTAATCAAGACATGAACTATGATGAGAAAATTGTACATATTCAAGCTTGGGAAATAAAAGAACTTAGAAACAAGAAAATTCCCTTAGTAAAGGTAATTTGGAGGAACCATTCAGGAGAAGAAGCCACCACCTAGGAGAGGGAAGAAGATATGAGGACCCAATATCCACACTTACTTCGAGACTAGCACAAGGTAAATTTCCAGACGATATTTCTTAGGGGGGAGAGAGTTGTAATGCGCTTATTATTAAATAATATAGTTACTTTCAAAAAAGGTATTCCCTCAAAGATGAAATCAACCCTACCTCACAACTTTTTGACTTGAGTTTGTACCGTTAGAGAAATCGATTTTCCTGAATAGTAGAAAGGAATAAGGGAGGGGTTCTTTTTTGTGAAATTTACTTATTTATATAAAATTATACATGTTAAAAATCCTTAATAATAATTATTATGTGCGAACAAATAAATAAGGAAGGAAAAAGAGAAAAGTAGGGCAACCACCTAATTGGACCTTTTTTTCTCTTAAGATGCTTTTCAAATAAAATATGTTTTCGCCAAAGTAAGTCAATTTATTTTCCTTATAAGATCTTATGACTCTCTCCTATCCTTATTTTTTTCACAAATACACACGAAAAACATCAGTTCATTGGAGCATAATTAAGAAATCCTCTATCATTTGTTAAGTGACTGAATTCTATCTTTTGATGGAATAGTGTGTAGTAATTGTGGAGTATCATGTTGTATATAGCTTTGTTTTTAGAGTGTAAATAGGCTTTGGAAAGCTAATTCATATACCTACAATTTTTATATTTATGCAAAAATCTAAATTTGCTTTTATGGTATCAAAAGAAGGCATGAAACACAATTAAAGTTCTAGCCAGTTTTCTGTTTGAGAAGTCTTCTATGTGCTAGTGTTAGTTTTTTTAATAACATCTTGATGTATGAGATGTAATTTGTGAATCTTATTAGTTCTTTTCAACCCCAATACATGTATTTACAACTTTTATATTTATACTGGGACTAATTTGGTAGTTTTGGATTCAAAATAGTGGACATATTTTAGGACAAGTTTTCTTCAGAGTTTGGATATCGAAATCCCTAGTGGTGTGCTGTTAGTGTTTCAGTTATAAATACTTGTACAATGGGTGTTTTGAAGTGAATCTTGATCTTTTGCAACCTATATTCTTATACCTACAGTTTTCATAAGACAAGAAACCCTATTTTGTCCATTTACCAATGCGAAATCTAGTTGTGTTGCAAGGTAGTAAAACTGCCGAGAAGAGCCTGATTTGTAGAAATTGGACTCAATTTTGGCATTTCACTTGTTAGTTGCTACCTGTTAAAAGTGTTGAATGTTAAATGAGAATATAAATGAATATTAAGGTTCTCACACTCTTGTATAATATTGAGGAAATTGATTGAAGAAATGGATGCCATATTGATCCACGACTTGAAATCGATAGGGTCGGTGCATGCTAATAGGTTTAGGTTCGCATAAAAAACTTGTTCTTGTGCCTTTTTACCTACTGGTACATTTAAATATTATCTTATTATATCAGTTATGTTCTTGTCATTCTATCTAGTTGTGTTGATATATTGTAGGACTTGTAAGGAACTTGTTTAATTCGCCATTTGTACAAGTTGCCTGATCACTTGACATCCTTATGGACTTTATCCTTCTTGTGGCTATGACTTTGTCACCATTGGCATGCTTCTTATTCCGATCAATTGTCATCTTGATTGTGAATTTTTTTTGTTAGTCCTAAGTGTGGATGCAATCCATTTTATGTACGAACTAGAAAGTCTCTCTTAATATGGTTCCTGCTTCTCTTGATAATTGGGTTTTCACCTTCCTGATTCAAGGCTTTAGTCCTCCTTGATTCTTGATTATGTTTGGTGTGAAGGTATGACTTACATACTGGGCGAAACTTGTCATTTAAATATCTTGTTAAAATAGTTCTGGGAACCCTTGATACTTAGATCTTTAAATATCCTACTGGAAGCTATTGATGTATTTGTTCACTCGGTCTATTTAATATATTCCAATTGTGTTTCCCTTTGACTTAAGAAGGGTAAATTGAGGGATTGAAGGTTCTTAACTTTTAGATTTTGCACGACTAAGCTTCATGCTTAACGATAGTTGTTTTTATCATAGGGAGTACCCCAGATGATGCTTGAGGATGACCATTGAAGATAAATTTTGGGAGCTATGCAGAAGATCACATTTGCATCTAGACATATGTACTGTAGTAGTTTTGGGACATGTACATTCTTCTTCCATTGCATATGTGTGTATAAATTTGTAAGGCTAATGTAAAATATGGAACCATGGATTGTAACTTTAAGTTTTGGATTGTTTAGTTAAATTTGAGTCGATGAGGTTTTCTATCTTAAAATGCCAGCTATGTTAAGATGATTGTATGAAATAGAAACTATTAAAGTTTATGTTTATGTCCTTGCATTTTAATATCGGTAATACTTTTCTGCGTGCTACAATAGTATGGGAAATATATAAATATCTCGCAAGACAGTAGTTTAAATTACTTGCAAAGTACTTACGCCAAAAACTTAAGCTAGAAATCAACTAATCCACCTTTAGAACAAAATCTTATACCTTTACCTATTTTGAATTCATTACTTAAATATAATTGATATGTCACGTGTTAAATTCTTTATATGTTATTAAGTGTTAGGTAAGTTTAGAGCATATAAAAGTGGCATCCTACCATGAGGGTTGCCACAATTGTTGGTATCAGAGCCCAAACTTGTGTGTCTAGAACTTTTGATGTGAATTACTGGCATACTTGTCTATTTTGTAAAAGGTCCAAGTTACATTATTTGGTCATTACTATGATTAGTAGGTCACGTGTCAAATTCTTTATATGTTGGTAAGTGGTACGTAAGCCTAGAATATACAAAAGTGGCATCCTCCCGCGAGGGTTGCACAAGTGTTTGGAAGAAAATGTGTCGGAATCCTCTTTGCTGGAGTAAAGTTGGTGAAAGAAAACTTACTGGTCCTGAAATTGTGCAGCAAACAGAAGATAAGGTAAAGGTGATCAAGGATCGTCCAAGGATATCTTCGGATAGGAAAAGTTCATTTGGTGATCTTAAAAGGCATGATGTCGAGTATCAAGTTGGTGATAAGGTATTCTTAAAAGTATCTCCATGGAAGAAGATTATAAGATTTGTCCAAAAGGGAAAATTTAGCCCCCGATTTATTAGACCCTATGAGATACTTGAAAGAGAGGGACCAGGTGCATATAAATTGGCATTACCACCTGAATTGGAAAAGATCCACAATGTCCTCCACGTGTCAATGATTAAAAGATATTGTTCGGACCCCTCTCATGTCCTACCAGTTGAATCTATTGAGGTTAATCAAGACTTGACATATGATGAGGAACCTATCCATATTCAAGATCGGGAAATAAAAGAACTTAGAGACAAGAAAATTCCCTTAGTAAAGGTAATTTGGAGGAACCATTTAGGAGAAGAAGCCACCTGGGAGGGGGAAGAAGATATGAGGATCCAATATCCACACTTATTTCGAGACTAGCACAAGGTAAATTTCGAGACAATTTCTTAAGGGAGAGAGAGTTGTAATGCCCTTATTATTAAATAATATAGTCACTTTCAAAAAGGGTATTCCCTCAAAGATGAAATCAACTCGTACTTCACAACTCTTTCACTTGAGTTTGTATCGTTAGTGAAATTGATTTTCTTGAATCGTAGAAAGGAACAGGGGAGTTCATTTTAGTGAAATTTATTTATTTATGTACAATTATACATGTTAAACAATCCTTAATAATAATTATTATATGCAAACAAATAAATAAGGAAGGAAAAAGAAAAAGTAGGGCAACCACCTTATTGGACCTTTCTTTCTCTTAAGATACTTTTCATATAAAATATATTTTCCCCAAAGTAAATCGAATGAAATCTTTCAATTTCTTATTTTACTAGGATTTCTATGCTTAGTCTGATAGGAAATTCTCCTATCTCGTATGATAAAGCAAAGAGAAAAGAAAGAAAAGACCCCCCTTTTTCTCAATTATTTGATAATTATCATTATGAGATCGAATCTCCTGTTGTTCCTCAGTAATCAGTAAAGGATTTTTATCTTCGAAACCCATTGGAAAGGGCAGTGCAGGAGAAGGGGAATTCTAAAGATTCCCCGAGGGAAAAATAGATTTCCGATTGATTCTTGTTTTTTAACTTTCGCCCGAAAGCGGAGGAATGTTGGTTGGTTAATTGATCATATTTTATTCATAAAATGGCTTGGACATCTTGTTTGGGCTACTGATTTTATGTTCTTAATTATTTGGTGTGAATATTTTCTGTGAAGCTTCATAGGGTCTTTCTGTCCAGGTGCAGGGGAACAATATCACCATTTTTGTTCAATAAGATACCAAAGTGAAGCGCAATTCGCAGATTTAGAAGCCTTTGCACAATTTGCTTTTGATCTCCCGCTATCCACCCAAAATCCAAGATAAAAAGGTCAAAAAGATTGCAAAAATCAGTCATAATCTAAGAAAAGGTCGCTTGGATTTATCCATGGTTTGTTTGTTCATTTGGCTCTCACGCTCAATTTCTTAGTCATCAGTTCAAATTCGACAAGGGGCTTTGTAAAACATTGAGAATTCAAGTATTATATATGTCATTAGTCTGAAAAGCGTCCATAATAAAACGTTTATGGGAAGCACCATAAAGATCAGTTAGCGAGGTTTTGGACCGATATGTTAATGAGAAACTGATCCAATTCGGAGCTGATACCAAATTTCTATCGACACCATCCCAATTCAAAGATAAGGATTTACTCGGTGTGAGATGTTACATTAGAGTATTTGACTTTCATTTATTTTGATTTAGTTTTTACATCATCTCATGGCGGGTTGGCGAATTATTGGGCTGAGCTGGATTTGAACCAGCATAGACAAAACAGATTCTTTATTTGTACATTGGCTCAAGGCCGAGGAATGAATTCACCGCCGTAACTAATGTATCTCCTTCATAAAGGGTTTCCCCATAATGGCCATGTGCTATTCGTAACTATCATATTTTTGGAGCGGTATAATTAAAGGCTCTATAGAGATGGGAAAGAACACCAACTGTGAAAACACTAAAGTTGTCTTGTGCCCCTAGGTATTCTCTACCTACCCACCCGTGACTCCTAAATTTTACAATAAAAAAAGTACGATGGTTGGCTATTCACGGCCTAGCTGTCATTCGTTCTCAATAGCCACGAGATGATCATCTTAGGTTCTTGAACAAAAATTCATTTTTTGATTTATTTCATCTATCAAGAATTCTCACCATTTCTTAGATTCATGGCCATTTGAAGAAAGGAAGGATCCCAAAGAATCATCATTTTTTTTTTCAAAAACTGAATCGAGATGTGAAATCTCAAAATTTAATTAATTTATTTATTCTCTTTTTACATATGGAGGAAGACAGAGTCCTCTGAATATTTTGGTCTTATGTCAAAAGATCTTCTTTCTAAAGAGATTTAATTCCCACTTTGAATTTTTAAGAGATGGTTCGAAAACCTATACGTAAGGATTATATTGCCCCGAATTTTTATGAGATCTGAATGTGAATGAGTCGAATGAATTATCCCTCGGTCTAGCCTTAGAGGGAAGCCTCCACGTGAGCGGTAGTGGATGAAGTGGAAGCGAGATGAAAGTCTCATATACGGTTCTCAGAGGGGGAGTTCCCGCCTTCACGTTCTCATCATCTTTGGTAAAATTAAGTCCACCTATATAACCATGTTCTATTCGGAGGAATAAAGTAAAAATAGTCTTTGGGAGAAATAGCACCCCAATAATCTTAGTTCATCATGGGCAAGGACACTATTGCTGAGATAGCTGAGCCATTCCCTTTTCTTTCGGATGAGAGTCCACTCCTTCCCCACACTATGAGTGAAACAATGCTACACCTTGAACCACTCGGCCATCTCTCCTACATAATGATTTCTTGATTTTGAATTTGACCAATTGAGATATTAGGAAACAATGTACATTACATAGTCCAGGGATTGGCGACTTACCCATTCAGAGTAACTCATATCACGGGAGGAAACTTTGCGATTGCTTGTTGAACCCTGTGAATTGCGTGTAAGTAGGATACCAAAAAAAGAAGTGATTTGGACAAAAAGAAACGTTTTCAATGGAATGAAAAAGACATATATGGTAGAATCTATTATTGATCAAGAAGGTAATCCAAAAGGAACTCAAAATTTTGGTGCAATCACTCTTTTTTTTTTTTCAAAACCTGAATCGAGATTCCCCCCATGTGGCGAAATGGGGCTAAAAAAAGGGAAGAGGTACCAAGAAGGATTTGGAATGGAATAATATCGATTCAATTTTCATAAATGTAAATCGTAAATGTGAAATACTTTATAAAATGTGGTTAATCCCTCCATGTCCCGTTGATTTCAGAAGATGGAATGTCTAATGTCATCTGTTTTTGGAAGAAATCGAAGAATTTGTTCCCGGGAGTACCCTCAAAACCGGGAACCTTTCCTCACCTAACATAATCGAAATAGGACTAGAAAGAGAACTGGGAAAGATGCCAAATATTTATAACGCTCTGATAGTTTAAGGTCGATTTGGAATATGGTAAAGTAGCTCCTGGTGGGGAACTACTCCTTTATTTATTCAAATTAGTTAATAATTAATCATTTTGACTGATTATTTTTACATAAATGACTCAAAGTTTTATATCTGAAGCAAGTTTTCAATATTCTTTGTTTTCCATCACTTTTACATATATCATCCGCAATTGCTTAAATCTCAAGACATTACATCGAGAAAACAACAAATATTTTTTGGTTTGTCTAATATTTAGACAAAATTGACTTTCTTTTTAAATAAGATTTTCTCCACTTAATGGATAACCATTTCAACTTCACCATTCCTTTCATGGGAATAAATTTTTTTTCTCTCCTTATCATTCAGAAAAGATAAAAGAAATTATAAGTTCATAACCCTAGTCCATTCCCATTTTAGGCGGAACAGTCCATTTGTGTAAGTTTCCATTTTTATTTTGAGTCGAGCCGTTTTGTTGTTGGATTTTTTTTTTAAAGAAATCAACTCCAAATCACTGGTATAACTATCAAAATTATGAGCGGGGAAGTCGGAATAGGAGAGCACTCATCTTGGGGTGGGCTTTGTAAAAAAGAAATAAATAAATCAATTAAATTTCGGGTTAGACAAATCTTTTTTGTCGATAACCTCAGACCCCAAAACCCATTGCCTTACCACTTGGCCACACCCCATTTAAACTTCTTGCAATTGGGTCGTTGCGATTACCGGTTGGATGTTCTTTACCGTAGGAATTGCGTTCAAGCTTAAACCAATAAACAAAGCAAACTAGGAGGTTCGACCAAAATGTTATGAAAGCAAACAAAAGCACACATGCCTTGTTTTATCTTTTGTTTCATTTCTTCTGGAACAATCACAAACACGTTTTTGACATAACAAGGTAGCCGTACTGGAAGGTGTGGCTGGATCAAAAAAAATATGTGAATTTTGCTTGGTAGGAATTTCTCAAACGAACCACACTCCAAGAAAAAGAAATAAAGAGATTAGACAAGACAAATCCCTTTTAACTATTTTTTATTTTTTTCAATTGAAATTTCATTTGTTTTTTTTTTCATTTTTTCCACCAAGAACGTTTTCTAAAAATCTTTGACCTATCAATTCGTTGTCGAGAATTCCTTTGAGTTTTCTAGTTAGAGACCAACGTCTTGGGGCTAATGTGGGATCCGCTCAAGGACCTACTAGTTTAGGTATTAATTTCACATGTGAGGGGTTATTTCTTTCTTTCGTTTAGACTGATTTTTGCAATCTTTTCGACCTTGGTTTCGTAGGAGCTTTGGTTTTGGTACACTTCATGTAACAATATTGATCGTGACCTTGATAAGAGCTGGAATGCTGCGCATTCAACCATTTTTATGGTAAGAGATTATGACTCTCCTTTCGCGAATTACTGTATTTATCCTAGTGATCCACAAGAATTTTAAAAATGCCTTTTCAGATTTGGAGTAAACGTTTCACAATTAGGAAACTAAATTTATCCAATCCCAAGGAAAAGGCTGAATAAATTGGATTCGGAAAAACGATTCTCATGTTTGTAGTTCGAAAAGAAGAGGTTCCAGCTCCGTATCAAGGTCACAATCGAAGTCCTAGTAAAGCCCCCAGGCGTTGTATTCTTTTGACAATTACAACCCATTTTTGCTCAATGGATATAAAACAGTAGAAGCATAAACTGAAACATTCTGGGGCTACAAAGATATACTCGAAACACAGACTAGATGTGTGAGATTTATAATTCTTTCATTTTATTGGATAGAATTTCAAATTAACTCTTCGATATATTTCTTGCTGGAAGTATCCCCAATAGCCTTCGATGGTTATACGAGCCAAAAACATGGCGAACTAACATTAATCAAAGTTGTATGACTCAAAATAAAAATGGGAAATGCCCTACCACCTATTAATGGATAACCATTTGTTACCAATAGAGAATTTCTTATTCTATTCCACCTCTCAGAAAGAAAAGAACTTAAATAAGCCCCCCAAGATTCGAATTTGACTTTTGAGCCTTTTCCAATTTTTTGTTGATCAGGGGACACCCGGATTTAACATTGAACTTGGTAAAATGAAATGGTTGAATAATTGAAAAATGAACCCTCAATAGCTCTTTGTTCAAAACTATGTATCCGTGGGATTAATTCGGAAAAATAGTAGGGATATGTAGTGGCTCCAGTGGCGACTAGATCAATGCGTTACCCTCAGGCATCGACCCAAGAAGAATCCATTTTCAACTTAGCCGTCTTTGGTTTTATTGCTTGTTGTTTTGTTTGGCTTCTGCGATCATTATTCGTGTTTCTTCCTTTGTTTTGTTCGCCCTTTCGCATCTTGATTTAGTTTTTGAAAAAAAAATGATTCATCAATACCTCCTAGAATTTTTTTCGCCCCCGCATTTATCCCCCGCTTTTCTAAATCCTTATGTAAGGAATTACAAAATAATTCCAATTGCCATTACAAAAGTAATTTCATACGGGATGTAACTCTAATGCCACATAATGGCTACTACAGGCCAAGCAACTAGGTAGAAGTCTAACGAATGAGAGTTGTTAGCCGAAGCTTGTTCTCCAGATACCGTCATTACTTCTTCTCCGAGAAATCAAGGATTCCCTGATTAAGAATCCTCGGATCATCACACAAAAGCTTTGGAATATTATTTTCGAGCACTAGAACGAAACCCATGCTTTACCCGCCATGCGAGCCTAATGATAAATGACTTGTCTCGCCGTGACGTATCTTCTCACCATCCCAATAGTGTATGAGACAAATGTATGAACGAATTGAATTATTATCAAATCGGTTTGGGTCGGGCCCTCCCGGAAGCAGGGCTTCTTCGCCTCCAATTTTTTTCCATTATACTTATTTCCATTTTATTTCTCGATTGAGTTTTTGAAAAAAAAGATTCAATGTTCTAGATGGGATATATCTTGCCAAAGTAGATAAAGCTATTGCCCTAACTATGGAAGAATATTTCCAAGATAAGCAGAGTGAAAAGGGTTTTCCATGAGATGGGAAATGATACAACGCACTAGAATGCCCTTGTTGACTATTCTTTGTAGTCGGAGAGAAAATCACCCGTCTGATTGAACACACTTGCAAATAGCTTATTAAAACCAGTTCAGCCGCCAGCGTTCATCTTGAGCCAGGATCGAACTCTCTATGAGATTGCCATATTTCACTACCATAATAGATATCAATAGTCCGATTCAGATTCTGATATTATTGACCAATTTGGGCGTATGAGAAAATCAAATCTTAGGTTGTGAACACGATTGAAATCCCTATAAATGGTAGTTTTCGTCAAAATAGTCCCAAAGTTTCTTTTTAATTCGGTCAAACAAGGAAAAATATTTTTTTCATACTTGAAAAAGTGATTCGATTGATGGGATTTGATATCCCAAGCATTTTAAATTTCCCATTTAGCAAATATGTATTTTGTATCATTGCCCGTTGTCCTGCTTCTATTTGTCAAGCTCAAATTAAGGAATAAACTTTAAAAAATTTTGTTTTCTAAGAGAAAGAGAGAAAAAGAATACCAATGAATCGAATTTTCCATTCTTACTTATTTTGAGTCTTTGCTAAGGGGGGATTCTAGAACGTGGATAAGGATTGAATAGAATCTCTTTAGAAAGAAGATCTGTGTATCTAAGGAATAGTTTCTTCAAAGCGAATTCTCCCTAGTCAGAAAAATTCCCAATTTTCCTTTTGGGGCTACTAGTTTCTTCATTATTTATCACAGTTCTTTCATATTTGCCTTTTTCATTAATTCCTGCGGATTGGATAGTGATTTAGTGGCAATGGGTGGCAAGGTGGCTTTGTTAACTAATCGATTGCGATAAATTAGATAGGATTTTGCTATTTTTCTTCCAACTTTGAAAATACCGATAGATACTATAAGAAGTGGCCCCATTTTTTTATTGGGTAAGGATAAAATTTCAACTCGGACGTTTTCGGGATACCGATAATAACCATATTGTATTTCATAAAAATTGGGGGCAAGAAGATATAATCGGAGGACATGTATGGTTAGGTTCCATACCAAGGCTCAATCCAATTAAGTCCGTAGCATCTACCAATTTTGCCATATCCCTATTTCTTTTTGTTTTGAGATTATAATCTCGTTGGGATGTCTTACCATCACTTCGCATTATCTGGATCTAGAAAATTTTAAAAATGCCTTTCTCTATTGATTCAAACACTATACCTATCAGATAGGGATCGAGACCACAAAAAAGTCATTTTTGAATCAATCCAAAGTGGGCTCAGGAATTCCTATATAACTTAAGTGACAATGGCACTAGTCCTACATTTGGTCTCTGTGGACCGATGAGAATATGATCTCAATTCCAGCGACGGTTTCATTAGATATCCTATGCATATTGTATGCATATCTGATCGCACATATTGCAAAATCTGAGAAAGTCCCACATGAATATTCTACCATAACGAGCATTCACGTTGCACCCCAAAAATGGATTTTTGTTAGAATTATTATGTTGTCAATATAAATATTGAATATTGAAAAAGAAAAACATTTCAAGAGTTTGCTGAGCTTTTTATGGATCAATGTCACTTCCTTGTTTTGGGAACCTTTATCTTTGTTTTATTGATTAACCTTAGTTTGCCAATTTTTTGGCATTAATCTGCAGTTTTCTTAATCTACCCAATCGGTCCCTTATGTATGAAGATAGTCAATTCGGTCGTTGTGGTCGAACTCTATTATAGATTTCTGCGCAAAAACATGTTGTATTTGTATAGCAGTATCTGAAATTTCAATTTCTTATTTTACTATGTTCAACTCTAGTGCTTGAATTTAAGAAAAGGTCACTTGGATTTATCCATATCCTGAACTTGGAAGAAGAAGTAGAAAAAGAAATAAATATTGTTATTGGAAGACCCAACTAATTCTTCCACCCCTTCTCATTTCCATTGAACCTGCTAATCAAATTCGTCGTAGTTCTAATTTTAATTTTCCAGCTACCTGTTTCATGGCTTTATTGAAATCGTGAGCATTAGCATGTAGGTTCCAGAAAAAAATTCTTGCTTTCGAAATGGTTTGCCATCTGAGTAGTCATATTATAGTCTTTTCCAATGTAATAAAGTTAATGAACTAAGAATTCTTTTTCTTCATCAATATCATGCTACGAATAGCTAGAATTTCCAGATCAAATTCAATTGTCAACTACCCCTATCAGAAATAGGATATCTAAATCTGGGTCAATACCAACAAAAACATATTTTTTGCTACAAACACACAAAAAAAAAATAATTGAACTTAAGCCGAATTTACTCATTTTTTTGATCGATGAGTAATTGAAATCTACTTTTCTGGCTTGTCTAGATGGGATAGCCGAGCTATTTCCTAAAAAAAATGGATGAGATTAGGTCCCAGCGGATCTCTTCATATCCACAATCCGACTAATTCATATCAAATTAGAGTCTGCTCCAGTCCCCTGACGAAACTTTCGTTATTGGGTTTGTTGACACAGACAAAGTCAGGGAAAACCCCCTCCCAGAGCCTAGGTATCATATATGCCCCCAAAATAAAGAGTCTTTCCTTTTTCTACTTCTTCTACCAAGTGCAGGATAATCCTAAGGTGTTGTGGGTTTTTTCTACGGCAGCTACCCTGATTGAATTATTAGGAACGTCCGCGAATTTGGTCAATTACTCTTCGTGCTTTGTCACCAGAATTAGACACCCCCCTTTTTTCTTTTTCAAAGATTTCAAAAAAAGGAAGTTGCTAAAGAATGGGCGTTCCGATCGTAATGCATGCCAGAATCGAGGAATCCCTTAGATATGATGCAAAAGGAATCTTAGCAAAAAATATAGAAATAATTTGTTATTACGAAATAGATTAAGAAATATTTGAACTATGATAGCACTGAATGCAGAGCCGCCGAATACACCAGCCACGCCTAATTGTTTGAGCATCTTTCTCCGAAGAAGAATCAAAATTCAAACCCAGAAAATAGATGAAATTCTAGGAAAACAGCCAAGAAATAGAGTGATTCCGTCTTTCTTTTATATTTCATTGAAAAAGGGGCTCAACCTATAGAAACTGCCCTTTGGTTTTCACAACCCAAAAATTATTCTGAATACGATTACCTTGATAAGATATTTCCTTTATTCTTCCTATTTTGGGTGGATTTAAACTGAATTTACAAAATTATCTATTTTTGAAACAGGAATTAAAGTAGTAGAGATGGAATTCAAAACCAACCATCACTCTCTTCTCTACGAATCCTTTTTTGTTTTGAACCCCCTCCCCCCCCCCAAAAAAAGAAGAGAGCTACGTTTTGATCCTAATCCTTGTGGATCGAAAGGTAGACTAGACTCACAATCTTCATGTGGGGAAAATAGTGTTCATTTTCCACCGCAGAATTCTATATTTATCTATGAGATCAAGTATGAAACCATAGACAGTCAAGTGAAATCCAATCCACAAAATATTCATTTCATCGAAAATCGATTTTATGGTATTATTCAGTACCAATTCTTATAGTACTGTTCGGGAGTAATTTGCTTGAAATAGTTTTGAAATTACGGAGCATAAAACAAAAAAATACGCCTGTCGTGCATACGAAACGTCTTTATCAGAATATTTTTGCTTCTCACTTCGGTCAAGAAATTGAGCGATTCCGTCTTTCTTCCAACTTTGAAAATTTTCAATTATTTAATCATTTCATTTTACCAAGTTCAATGTGTGCAGTTTTTGGATATCAAAATCGGATTCAATTGTCAAGTGCCCCTATCAGAATAGGAGTTGTTCTGTCAGATCGATCGCTCAAGATCTTTGGTCACTACGAAGAAGTTCCGAGAGTTATGAAGGTAGTGTCAGACCCAAAACCAAAATGATCCCCCTAATTTTTCTCATTTTTGAGCATGGATAAATGAAAAGTTTACTAATAAGACCTTTGGCGAGTTGTTAGGCCGAGCTGGATTTGAGTCTTTTTAGGTTTATATTGGATAACAAGGTTTCGAATTTAGGCATTTATTCGAAATACATTGGTAGGGGAGCGTTCCGCCTTAGAATTTTTTGATTGTTTTGATAATCGTCAATCTGATAAGTGAGATCTTGAGTAAGTGTTTACATATCCTATTCATAGATCTGCGCTCGCTTTTATACAGTTGGATAGAATAACCCGGTTGAAGCGTAATGATCATATGTTTGTAATGCATTGTAGTAGTAAAATTATTCCTCGTCTAGAAATATCAAAATTTTGATGCCTAATATTCCATAGTGGCATCCCAAAAATGTCCGAGTTGAAATATAGCTTTCATGAAATGTATATGTGATATTGCTATAAAGCAGATGGGCTAATTCATAGATCTTTGAGCTTTGATTACCAAGTAATAGAGACTTTCATGAGGGTGATCTTGAGCAGCCATCCACCTCCAGCCCCTAACCGACCCTTTCGAAAATACAAAAAAAACTTTTTCATTTCGTCGAAAATTGCTTTTATGGTATAGAAGCTTATGACCCACATTTAGTTGTAAGATACTTCTTTCGGATGGTGCATACCAATAGGATGAATCAAATGAGTATACGGAACGATGTGAAATAATACCTGGGGCAGCAGATTCAATTAATCGAAATTTAGAAGCTGAAATTAAGATCGATTCTTCGAGATCCTTCCTTTCTTCAAACGGAATGAAAATGAGAATCTTTTCATCGTTGAATCTTTTTTAACGTAATTGGACATAACCAATTAGGTTTACGCTCCACAATTTGTATTTGAATTCCTTTTGTGTCACTCGGGAACGTTTTTTGAAGTGACAATAGGGGCACTCTAAAAGAATAATCATTGTCAATCTCAAAAATTTGTTTTTCAATAGGGTAAATCGGCCACATTAAAATTACCTGCCCATTTTTGTTAATTCCAGGGTTTATGTGAGTTTGACTCACAATAGTACCTTCAATGACTTTGGCTTTACTAATGACTAAATTGGTTTCGCTGGAACCTAGATTGTAAGACCTTATAAACTCTCTCCTATCCATATTTTTCACAAACACACACGAAAAACATCAGTTCATTGGAGCATAATTAAGAAATCCTCTATCATTTGGTAAGTGACCGAATTCTATTTTTAGATGGAATAATGTGTAGTAATTATGGAGTATCTCATTGTATATAGCTTTGATGTTAGTGTGTAAATTTGTTGTGGAAAGCTAAGTAACATACCTATAACTTTTATGTTTATGCAAAAATCTATATCTGCTTGTATGTTATCAAAAGAAGGCGTGAAACATAGTGAAAGTTCTGGCCAGTTTTCTGTTTGAGAAGCCTTATATGTGATGTTGTTAGTGTTTCAATAACATCTTGATGTGTGAGATGTAACTTGTGATACTTATTTAGTTCTTTGCAACCCCAATACATGTATTTACAACTCTTATGTTTATATTGGGACCTACTTTGGTAGTTTTGGATTCAAAACAGTGGACGCAAGTTAGGACAAGTTCTGTCCAGAGTTTTGATATAGAAGTCCCTGGGGATGTGCTGTTAGTGTTTCGATTATAAATACTTATACAAATGGTGTTTTGATGTGATTCTTGGTCATTTGCAACCTATACTCATATACCTACAGTTTTCATGTAGACTGGAAAGCCTAATTTGTCCATTTACCAATGCGAAATCTAGTTATGTTGCAAGACAGTAAAACAGTCGAGAATAGCCTGATTTGTAAAAATAGGACCTTGGATTACAAATCCCATGTGTCCTATAGCCAAAGCATCTCTGACGTTTGCTATAAAATTCTGGTGGTCAGTGGTGCGGGCCAGGCTGAGGCCCATAGGTAACGATAATCTACTCCAACCTTCGCATGCCTCTTTGATAGCATGCCTGATGTCCAGATATAGATTCAACGTGCGATAATTGTTGCCTTATAAATGCGAGACTGGGCCTTATCTGAGAGAGCTGGCATGCCTTTCCTGTGTTTGGTTCGCGACCTTTGCAAACAGGCCAGTGTTAACACTACTCACGTTTTGGACAAGAAATTAGCTCCCAAGGGCATGGCCAACATTGCCTTGATTAAGGATGTCCAGAACCCTCTCATGAAGAGCAGAACTTGTTCCCCAGGGGGCCCGACAAACTTCCCCTCAGCACTTCCACAACAGCCCTTGCCATTTTATGACAATACCACAGCCCCACCATCAGGCACGGCTTCTGAGCGACCCGAGGGTAGTGGTGCAATTCCTCTGGTACAACAAGGGTATACATATGTGTCCTATGAATTCTTGGCTAGAATGGTGGCAGACCAGCTACAGATACGTGGCATCGTAGATCAAATAGTAGAATGAATTTCATATGTGTTCTAGTCTCACTCAGACCGGGTGGTGGATCAATGTAACGAAGTTCTTCTTAGCTGAATCACCACCTTGCAGAGCCAAGTCACCACTTTAAAGGGATACTTCCATAACAAGTTTGGGAGAATGTCTGGAGACGAAATGAAAACTCTGGTTCAAACAGTAAATGATATGAAGGCCCAGATTGCTCAGTTGACTGCATTATACCAGGCCCCCGCACAGGCCCTACCTCCGGAATCTTGGATGAGCCTGTTTAATGCTCCCGTGGCGTCTATTCTAGATGAGATATAGGGTATTCTATCCGCCCCTTTTATGCACCCGCACCACCTACTGATCAACCTAGGGGGAAGGACAAGGGTAAGTGATGTGACCATCGAAGTAGTTCTCCCTGTGACCCCACAGAAAGAAGAAGAGAGGAAAATGCACAAGGCCGCTAGGGCCCAATGCCGAGCAATAGCCAAACAAGAGGAACAAGAGCTGCTAGCAAGAGAAGCGGAACAGGTAGGAGCCTCCGGTAGCACCTTTAGACCTGATGCTACATATGCTGATAGAGACCCCCTAGGAGGGTCTAGTCCCATGGACATTGCTGACGCCTAGGGCGCCCTTGGTATGTTTTATCCCCTATCAGTTCATTTCTTCGTGTTATGGTGTAGTAAGGACATTACACTGTCTTTTTGGAAGGGGTGGGGCATCCTGCCACTTGAGAGTTTTTCTTGCCATGCTTCTTTTCTCTCAAGTGCATTATCTAGTAGAATTTGCGTATTAAGGTCGTAATGTATATGTAAATACAAGTGTTCATAGAAGTCTAGGGTAGCCCTTGTGTTAATCTTTTTTTGATGTCCCACGTTGACAATGTTAAGGTTATATGTGCTTGCATCTCATCCTGACTAAGTCGTATGATTGCTAGTAGGTATTTTGTGTGTATGGTTGGCATTCCGATGAATGAAACATGTCTATGTGATTTAGTACTATTTAGTGTAGCAGATGTACCATGTGTGTGTGAGCTAATTGCATAATTTAGTCGAGGCACTTGTGAGATAGAACTTGCCTGGTTAGTCCCATTAAAATAATTGAATGACTGGATTAGGATGTGATCTTAGGCCATTGTTGTTGACTAGTCACTTAGCCAAAAATTGACCAACCAAATGAAATTGTCCCTCTTGAACCTAAAGTTGAGCCTAAATAGACCCTTTCTGTGAAATCACCCAAATTCACTTCCCTAATCTATCTGGTGACCTTTGTTTTGGCCCTAGTCTCTCCAAGGACATTGTGAACCTCTACGTAGGTCAAAAGCCTAAGTTGAGGGTGGCTTACGTTGGCCCTGGTCCCATAGAAAGATATTGTGAACCTTGACCCAAGCCAAAGGCTTAAGTTGAGGGTGGCTAGTGCAGGGAAAATAGGGAAATGAGTAGAATAAAGTGATAAAAGGAGAAAAAGAAATGGGTTGTGACCATGAGCAAAAATAATGAGCAAAAAAGAAAAGAATAAAAATGAGTAAATGAGCATGGAAATCACTTACCGTACTATGGAAAGTTGGAGAAATGGGGGCAATAAATATTGGCAACCGTAAAAAGAATTGGCTGAGTTAAAGCAAGTGTCTAGGAGAGGCTGTTTAGTCACTTTAGTCCTAAATATACCTGACCCGAGCCCGAGCATACGCTACAAGCCACAAAAGTCCTAATGTGATCCTAAAAAGGTCATTCAAGAGTTACGGTGGTGAAAATAAAGGCAAGTTTATGATATTTCTGAGAGTGAGTGACTACCTCCCAATCTCTGTTTTACGTGCTTATATTATGAGTGGGACTTCTTTGTAATGGGGCACTATCTTTTGCATTAGTTGGTTGCTAACTCAACTAGGGTGTCTTTATTCCTGATCATATATGGACTGACCATGTATGTATAATATTTTCCTTAATATTTGTGGGTCCATTTGGGGTGTGAGCACATTCTTAAACTTATTATTGGGGCATGTGTGTTGAAAATAACAGGGTTGTCCATAGTTCTGAGTGAGCACTTGTGTCTATGCTTTGTTTGGTTGAGTCGTCATTGCTTGAGGACAAACAATCATTTTAAGTTGAGGGTGTTGATGAGCCGTGGAAATACAACTCTTATAACGCTTTAAACAAAGGATTTTTGCATGTTCTCAAGCAAATTTGTTATTTTGATGATTGTTTTTGTGATTTTTCATAAAAAAATGACTAAGGCATGGAGGAATGGGTGAATTATAGAAAAAGGGGTGAAAAACAGCTTAAGGACGAGCCTAAAAAGCAAAAATGGAACCAAGTGTGGACACACGGGGACCTACACGGCTCGTGTACATCCACACGGTCCATGAGGTCCATCGTGGCCTCACACTTGGTGGCTGATGGCATTGACAAGGAACAAAAAGGTGGTACATGAGACTAAGGCATGTCGTACGACACGTTACATGGACCATGGAAGGCGAGACGGGTCGTGCAACCTACCGTCAAAGTGACGTGAAAGCCACTACCATTGAAAGTTGAAGACTTCACGCTAAGTGGGGTGGGGGGCTTGTCATGGGCCATGTGACCAACCACAGTCCGTGACTTGGCCTGTGACATCGAATGGAGCTGGAAAATGTTCAAGGCAAGTCAGATAGTCCATTTCACGGACCGTTTAAACTCACACGACCCGTTCAATAGCACGTGGAGCAGCAAAAGCAGTTGAAGACCTTGGAGGCCACGCATGACCAGATGGACCGTTACGGTCCGTTCAACATCTCACGGGCCGTTTAGTGGCTCATAGCCATGCTGATGTGATTTTTTCTATTTTAATTTGGATTAGATTTTCTTTTTATATAGTATTTTTATTGTCTTGGATGATTAGAGATAGAAAACGCTGAATAAAACATATTTTCCTTGAGATTTCACCCAATTTTAGGATTTTTCTTATCTTGTTCAAGATTTTAACTCGTGGATTCATTGATTCCTCTTCAATAGTAAGTTATTATTATGAATTCTTTGTATCATTGTCGGTTCTCTCTTGAATATGGTAGGCTAAACCTATAACTAGAGTTGTGGGAACCATAACAAATCAATAAGATAGGTGAATATGGGGTAAACTCGAGATTGATTAGCGTATATATCATAGTATTCTTCATGATAATTTCCTCCTTGATGAGTCGACACATTAGGGTAAGCCTTTATCAATTACATGCTCGAAAGAGATGTTTTTATTAGGAAAAGAGTTCTATGATGGAAATTCAGGGTTTCTAACCTAGTCTAAGTACTTGAGACCGAAAGGTGACAGTAGTTCGAGATTGACAACAAGGGTTAGCAAGTACACATTCTGAGACCGAAAGGTGATAAATGATATGCATTTAAGAAGAAGAAAAAGGTTAATTAGATGTTGCATAACTTGTTAGATCTTATATACGTAATTATGAATGAGTTTACCACTAAATTCGGCTATCGCATTAGATGTCATAGGGAACACAATCCTAGCTTCGCATAGATTGCTTGATATCTAGTACTCCTTGCACTCATTTATTACTTTATTTTAATAACTTAGTTTGAATCA
Source organism: Solanum clarkiae (assembly GCA_011800125.2). Lineage (NCBI taxonomy): Eukaryota > Viridiplantae > Streptophyta > Magnoliopsida > Solanales > Solanaceae > Solanum > Solanum clarkiae. The sequence continues at coordinate 20,677 of JAABOM020063545.1, read as the reverse complement.
AAACCTCCCATTTACTTTATGCACTTTTGTTTCAGGAATAGGTATTACATCTGAAAATGGTGCTAATAGACATATTCTCACGCATTTCCTGTGGGATCGACCTTAACTCTGGTTGAGTTCTATATTTGATCAACAACAGCTTTACTATTCCTTTTGGAGTGTAAATTTGGGCATATCAGGGGATAAAATACATCTTTTTTCATATGAAAACTATTCAAAGACATAAGTGTAAAAATATTAAGGGGTTTAAAGCTGATGATGGACATGGGATTTCTGGACAGAGTGAGATAGTGAAAGAAATTGAAAGATTCTATAAAAACCTTTTCACTACTTCTAGATCTACCAATTTTGATAACATTCTTGATCTTATTCCTACATTAGTGGATGATTTTGTAAATGATAGTCTTATGAAAGAAGTAATGGACTAGGAAATCAAAAGAGCTCTTTTTGATATGTACCCCTTAAAAGCTCCGAGTGTAGACAGGATGACTCCATTTTTTCTTTAAGAAATATTGGAATATTGTATCAAGTGATGTTTGTTCAGCTATTAAAAGCTTTTTCAATTTAGGATATTTGTTTCCCTCTGGAACCAAATGCTTATTACTTTGATTCCTAAAGTGAAAAATCCTAGTGATGTTAGTCCATTTAGACCCACTAGTTTATGCTTTACAATGTATAAAATTATCGCTAAAATTATTGCCATGAGATTTAAAGTTTACCTCCCTAATCTCATCTCTTCGAATCAGTGTACTTTAATAGGGAAGAGACAAATAATTGATAATGTTGTTTTAGCTCATTTCACGACTCAGGAGGGTACCCTTGGTGTGGCCGGCACTTGAAGAACTATTTCTGATTCCCCAAGAGAACCACCTGGCCTCATCATCACATCTACTCGACAGCGGAAGAAAATACTCAAATATAATAAAACATCATATGGTAATATAAGTCTGCTAAAACATAGATTCCAATGTATAAGTTTGGAAATAAGTAATACTTAACAAATTCTCTACTCAAGGTCTATCAAGCCTCTAACCAACAATCTAGGTGGTACATGACAGGCCATGGATACCCCAATCAAGGAAATAAAGTAATACTAAATTGAAATCCAGGAAAAAAGCCCCTCCGAGAAGCAAGGAGGGCTCACCAACTCCGAAAATGCACTGAATTGGACCTCAATGATGCACGGGCTGAAGTCCTCTATCACCTGTATCTGCATCATGAAATGATATATGTCTATATGGACTTCAGTACATAGAATATACTGGTGTGTAGAATAGCCCAAGAAAGTAAAGCTCAATTCACTCACCTCCACTCGAACAACTCACAACTCACAACTCATCTCAATATGTATGCAAGTTTGAAATAAATCATGCTTTTGTAAAAGAATAGACTTAGTAGTATTTAACCCATTTTAAAATGTTATGCTCAATCAGCATTTGCTTAGGAGTTTCACTTTACCGACATCCAATCTCACCACCTTTAGTTTAGTGATGCACAACAAACGCGGTGTCGTTGTCACACCCTAAACGTGCCAAGGTAAAGGACAATTAACTCTCTGATGGATCCATAATAAATGTCTATATTTAGGGACAAGATTCGCCAGAACGCGCTGCACAACTATCCTAGCTATCAATGTTGTTCTGTGGGTTAGAGTAGTTATTCACTCGCTCCCAGTTCAGTGCTTGATACTCTCCCAAGACTAAAACATACTCAAATCTCGATAAATTCTCAATCAACTCAACTGAAATATCAACCTTATTAGGTTATATCAACTTACCTCATCTCATTTTCTCATCAACTCGGTCAATCAAGGAAATCAATCACACTCAACTCGAATTCTGACAGTCATTTCAGACCCGCTACAAGACCATGCCTACAGGTCGAATAACATCTTGCTGGTCGTAGATGACCTTTTATAGGTAAGGAGTCCAAAAGTTTGAGTTACTAGAATTTATCATAGAGCCCACGAAACTCTTCTACAGGCCGTAAATGTTTCTACGGGTCGTCTGATAACTCGTAAATCAAGATACTAAAAAGTTGATTCTTGGATCACCAACTCATAAGACCTAATATATGGGTTATGGATTATTTTATGGGTTGTATGTTGTCTCTTACATGGACATCAGACACAGAAAATTTGACCAAGTCACCTAGGGATCTACGAAGCCTCATCCACGGGCGGTAGATTATCTTACAGGCCATAGATGTCCCTCGTAGTTTCTCTTCCAACAACTTTCTCAATTATTTTTCTTAGTTTTCTCTGAGCATCTACTCAGACTAGGTGGAAAGAATTACTGTGTGTTACATTATCCCCCCTTTGGGATCATTCGTCCTCGAATGAAGAGAAATTTAGGAAGCTTAGTAAAGGCACGAATCTCCCTATGGACTCTAACAATCAAACAACTCTCATCTCACTCATGCAATTAATTGGTCAAGAAACTTAGCAAGTAAAACAATTAAACATTCAACACATCAAATCAGTCCTTGCTCGAACTCTAGAGCTCTATATTCTATCAAATTTAGAAGGGAAGGGAACTCAAGGAATAGGAATTAAGAATTTAGAAGGAAATCATTACCATTAACTCTCTCATCATTAGCAGGTAGGAATAAATGAGGGTACTTGGACTTTATATCCTACTCTGCTTCCCAAGTAGCTTCTTCTACAAATTGGTTTCGCCACAACACTTTGACAGATGCAATCTCTTTGGTTCTTTACTTGCGAACCTGGCGATCAAGGATTTGAACAGGAATCTCCTCATAACTCAAGTTGTCTTTTACTCCAATACTTTCAACAAGCACAACCAACTGTGGGTCACCCAAACACTTTTTAAGCATAGAAACGTGGAAGACTGGGTGGATGACCACTAACTTTGGTGGTAGCTCTAACTCATAAGCCACATTGCCCACTCTTTTATGATCCAATAAGGGCTAATATACCTCAGAATCAGCTTTCCCTTCTTTCTAAATTGCATCATACCCTTCATAGGTGACATTTCCAAGTACATCCAATTGTCGACCTCGAACTCTAAGTCTCTTCTTCTAATATCAGTGTAGGATTTCTGTCGACTCTATGTGGTCTTCAATCTTTCTCGAATGATCTTTGCTTTCTCCAGAGGTTGGTGAACAAGTCTAATCCAAGCAATTCTGTTCAACTAACTTGAATCATCCAATCAGTGATCTACATCTCCTCCTATAGAGTACCTAATATAGGGCCATTTGAATACTCGAATGGAAGCTATTGTTGTAGATAAACTCAATCAGAGGTAAGTGATCATCCCAATTGCCCTTGAAATCAATAACACATCTCTCAACATATCTTCCAAGGTTTGAATTGTACGCTTTGCCTGACCATCAATTTGTGGGAGGAAAGCAGTGCTGAGATTTACCTTCGAACCCAAACCTTTCTTGAAAGACCTCCAAAACTGTGCAATGAATTAGGCTCCTCTATCTGAGATTATAGACAAGGGGACTCCATGCAGTCTAACAATCTCCTTTATGTATAGTCGGGCATAATCCCAACAGTGTCAATCATCTTTACTACAAAGAAGTGAGCAAATTTGATCATTCTGTCAACTATTACCCAAATAGAATCATGTTGTTTGTGAGACCTCGGTAAACCTGTAACAAAGTCCATATTTATCATCTCCCACTTCCACTCTTGTATCTCAAAGTTCAGAGCTACTCCACATGGCCGTTGGTGCTCAACTTTAACTTGTTGGCAATTCGGGCATTTGGAAACAAACTCAGCAATATATCTCTTTATTGCACTCCACCAGTAGACTTCTCTCAAGTTATGGTACATCTTGGTTGACCCTGGGTGGATCAAATATCTAGAATTATCGGCCTCTACCATGATCCTCTCTCGAACACCACCAACATCTGGAACATACAAACTGCCTTGGTACCTCAATACTCCATCTCCCACTTTCATCAAACCAATGATTCTCTTCTTAAAGTAATAAAGAGAGTCTTTTTCTAGTTAGGAAAACCATCACTTTCTGCTTGTGTACATCTACCTTTAATTTTAGTAAAATAGGGTCTTGGTCTTGTTTCTCCTTGACCTCTACTACTAGGGGTGATGCAAACCCATTATGCACAAGAACTCCTCCTTCGCCTGATTCATCAAGTTGAACTCCCAATCGTGCCAGTCGGTGAACCTCTTTAGCTAACTCCTTTTTCTCTTCCTCAACATGGGAGGTACTTCCCACAGACAACCTTCTAGGAGCATCAGCAACTACATTAGCTTTACTTGGGTGGTAGAGGATGCTTATGTCATAGTCTTTGAGTAGCTCAAGCTATCTCCTCTGCCTTAGGTTGAGCTCCTTCTGGGTGAAGATATATTGCAGGCTCTTGTGGTCTGTAAATACATCAACATGTTCTCCATACAAGTAGTGGTACAATAGTTTTAGAGCAAACACCACTGTTGCCAACTCCAAGTTATACGTGGGATAATTCTTCTTATGCACTTTAAGATGTCTAGAAGCATAAGCAACAACTTTACCTCTCTACATCAACACGCATCTGAATACCACTCTTGAAGCATCATAGTAGATGACAAATCCATTTGTTCCATCAGGCAAGGTCAACATAGGTGCAGTAGTCAACCTCGTCTTCAACTCCTGGAAACTTCTCTCACACTCATTGGACCATTAAAACTTGACCTTGTCTTGTGTCAGTCTAGTCAATGGTGCAGATATGGAAGAAAATCCTTCAACAAACCTATGGTGGTAGACAACCAATCCCAGAAAACTTCTTATATTTATTAGTAAGGTTAGTCTAGGCCAGTTTTTAACCGCCTCAATCTTTTGAGTATCCACTCGAATGCCATCGGCCAAAACTATATAGCCTACGAATGCCATATATTTGAGCCAAAACTCACACTTCAAAAGATTTGCATATAACTGATTATTCTTGAGCATCTGTAAAGCGATTCTAAGGTGATTAGCATGCTCCTCTTCATCTCTGGAATACACCAAAATATCGTCAATAAATATGATCATGAACATGTCAATATATTGTTTGAATACTCTATTCATCAAGTCTATGAAGGTTGCAGGTGCATTTGTCAACCCAAAAGACATCACCAAGAATTGAAATGACCATATCGGGTTCGAAAATCCATCTTCGAGATGTCATATTCTCTCTTTTTCAATTGGTGATAATCTGATTAGAGGTTTATCTTGGAGAAAACAATGGCACCCTGAAGTTGGTCAAACAAGTTGTCGATCGTCGGAAGGGGGTACTTATTCTTGATTGTCACCTTATTCAACTGGTGGTAGTTAATACACATTCTAAGGGAACCATCCTTCTATCACACGAACAAAACCAGAGAATCCCATGGAGATACACTCGGCCAAATAATACCTTATCTAGAAAATCTCTAAACTACTCCTTCAACTCTCTTAACTTTGCAGGGGCCATTCTGTATGGTGAAATAGAGATAGGCTGGGTATCGGGGAGAACATTGATTCGAAGTCAATCTTCTGGTCTGGAGGAACTCTGACCAGATCCTCGAGAAATATATCAAGGAACTCATTCATGATCAAGATGAACTCAAGAGTAGGGGGCTTAACATCATTATACTTGACTCGCACGAGGTGATAGATACACCCCTTAGAGATCAATCTTCAGGTCTTGAGGTAAGAAATAAACCTACCCTTAGGTGTAGCGGAACTCTCTTCCTCTTAATAATGGGATCATTCATAAACTAAAATTTGACAACCTACGTTTTACAATCAACAAAGGCATAACAAGTGTGAAGCCAGTCCACGCCAAGGATCACATCAAAATAAACCACCTCTAACTCAATCAAATAAGCAAGAGTATCTTATGATAGATGGACACCACACAATCTCTATAGATTCTCTCAGCTCAAATGGACTCACTAACAGGAGTAGAAATAGAAAATGGCTTAAGCAATCACCCAGGAAGGATCTCAAATCTACCAGCCACATATGGCGTCACAAATGAACAAGTCGCACCCAGATCTAAAAAAGAATAACAATGAAAGGTAAAGACCTAGAGCATAACCGTCATAAAATCGGGTGCAACCTCTTAGTCTTGTCGATTCCCCATCGCACATAGATTGTTTGTCCCACTGCCTGGCCCTAGTGCAACATCTCTTTGGTTACCTCTCGTTGGAGGTGCAACAATAGAATACTGCACCTTATTTCCCCACATCAGACACTCCTTTTAAAAATGGCCTGGATGGCCATACTTGTAGCAATCGTTTCCTCCATTTCTACACTCTCCTAAATACATCTTGCTATATTTCCCACAAGGTGGCTTCCCTTTCGAGCTAAGGGTCACACTGTCCTGAGACTATGAACCATGTCCTCTAAAGTTTGACTGACCTTAGGACCTCTGATTACGCCTGGTATTCGGGGCTGGTGCACTGACTGAAGATGGTGCATAGCTAGTGGACCTCTTCTAGAAGTAAGACTTATCTCCCTTACTCTACTCACTATGATTGGGCTCAGGCCCTGCTGACTTGGCCTTCTTACACAGATGCTCTTCTCTCTCTCTTCTTATCCTCCTTAATTTGCTGGGCATAGATGATAACCTTGGAAATATCCATATCTGGGATCAGCAATGTCACTTTGCCCTCTTTCTTCACATGTCTACCCAACCGAGATATGAATTTCATCATCCTTTCTCTTATATCCTGGACCATCGCTAGGGCATACCTGGATAACTGGATAAATTTCAGGCTATACTCTTTAATAGTTAGCCCCTCCTATTTCAAATTCATGAACTTCTCAATCTTGTCCTCCCTCAGCTCCTGGAGAAAGAAGTGATTGAGGAAGGCACTCTCGAACTTATCCCAAATAGCAGGTTTAGCATCCTCAGCTCGACTCTCCTCCCACTAATTGTACCAAACATTAGCCATATCCTTGAGCTGATAGGTAACAAGCTCAACTCCCTTAGTCTCAGTTGCATGCATGGCTTTCAACATTTTCCATTTCTCATGAATGAAATTCTGAGGGTCCTCCTCAACCTTTGATCTAGTGAAGATTGGTGGGTTCATACTCAGAAAATCTCTAAGTCTGGTTGCTATATCTGTCTCATGGGAGCTAGAACTACGAGTCCGTGAACTTTGATTCCCACTCTGAGGAGCTATCAGTTGGGTGAGCATGGTGGTAGCTCCTCTGATGTGAGCCTCTGTGGTAGGAGCAGGTGGAGTAGTAGGTGCTTGTAGAACACCAGTGGCTCTAGCTAGACGACCTTGGCCCCTTATTTCTATCTGAGTAGGCACCACTAGGGTTGGGTTCTCAATATGGTTATCTGGGGTACTTCTTGAAGTGATGGTACACTTAGGAGACATGATCTGCGAACATGTAAGACACGAGTTAGAAAGGATCTTTGTAGAGTTTTTAACTCTACTGCACGAACTCAGAATACAAGAAAGTGTAACAATTCCTACTATCCTATAGCCTCCTGTTTATAAAGTGTGGTGCACAATACACCCATAAACAAGACTCTACTAGACATGACTTCATAGACTCTCTAGGACTCTTGAACTCTATACTCTAATACCAAGTTCGTCACGCCCGGAGAGGGTACCCTTGGCGTGGCCATCACTTGAAGAACCATTTCTGATTCCCCAAGAGAATCACCTGGCGTCATCATCATATCAACTCGACAATGGAAGAAAATACTCAAATAAAATAAAACATCATATGGTAATATAACTTTGCTAAAACATAAATTCCAATAAATAAGTCTGGAAATAAGGAATACTTAATAAATTCTCTACTCAAGGTCTATGAAGCCTCTAATCAACAATCTAAATGGTACCATGACACTCTATGGATATCCCAATCAAGGAAATAAAGTAATACTAAATTGAAATCAAGGAAAAGGGCCCCTCAGGAAAGCAGGGATTGCTCACCAACTCTGTAAATACACTGAATTAGACCTTAACGATGTACGGGCTGAAGTCCTCTATCACTTGTATCTGCATCATAAAATGATGCAGATCCAAATTGATGTCAGTATATGGAATATACTAGTAAATAGCTCAAGAAATTAAATCTCAACTCACTCACCTCCACTCAAACAACTCACAACTCATCTTAGTAGATATACAAGTTTGAAATAAATCATGCTTTTTTAAAAGAATAGACTTAGTAGTATTTAACCCATTTTGAAATATTATGCTCAATCAGCATTTTCTTAAGAGTTTTTCTTAATTAACATCCACTCTCACCATGTTTAGTTTAGTGATGCACAAGGAAGATAACGTCGTTGCCACGCACTAAACTTGCCAAGGTGAAGGACAATCAACTCTCTCATGGATCCATAATAAATGTCCATATTTTGGGACAAGAGTCACCAGAATATGCTGCACGAATATCCTACGCTAGCAACGTAGTTCTGTAGGTTAGAGTAGTTATTTACTCGCTCCCATCTCAGTGTTCAAAACTCCTCCGAAGACTAAAACATGATTAACTTATCAATCAACTCAAATCTCGATAATACTCAATCAATCAACTCAAATCTAAACCTTTTTAGGTTATCTTAACTCAGCTCATCTTAGTTTCTCATCAACTCGGTCAATCAAGGAAATCAATCATACTCAACTCGAACTTAGATAATTGTTTAGACTCGCTCAATTGGACTCATCATGTAATGCAAGTAAAATGCATAAAAGTACATGTGGTTAAAATGCAACATGCTTCTCATGCTTAATTATTTCCAAGTTACTCAACTTAGATAATCAAGCTTAAGCCTCAACCCAGTCCGTGCACAGAATTTCATAAAATTATGCAATTTGGAGCTCATGTTGTCAATGCATAAAGTTTATATCTCAATCTCATATAAACAACAGTGTAATGCATCAATTATTTAGTTTATAATCATGAAGACTCAAAGAAATTGCAGAAAATTTGATAATTAGGTTATAGGATTTTCAAGACTCAACTCTACTTCTCAGTTTCTACTCAAGGAGAGAAAAAGGGCATGATCGAACGTAGTTCAACACTTTTGTAAGCCTTACATACGTGAAAATAGAAGAAGCAATCAAACTTCAGTCGATCCTCACGTTTGAACTTGAAAGCCTCACTCTTCTCCCTTCTCTGGTGCTCTTATGAATTCCTCAACGTGGATGAAAGGTGAAAATACTCTTAGGGTTTATTTTGGGACTTTAATTAAGTCTAAAATGTCCAAAAATTTGATTAGAAAGGGATAGATATAGACAAAAATAGGCTTCTTAAAAACTGGCAGCAAGTTCTACAAGACCATGTCTATAGGACATAGATCTTTGTACGGGCCGTAGATGACTTCTCGTAGGTAAAGGGTCTAAAAGTTTGAGTTACTAGAATTTGTCATAGAATCTGCAAAACCTTTTCTATAGGCTATTAATATTTCTGCGAGCCGTCTGATAACTCATAACTCAAGATACTGAAAATTTGAGTCTTGGATCACCAATCACGAAATCTAATCTACGGTTCATGGATTTTTTTACGGGGCATATGTTTTCTCGTACATGGACCTCAGAATTAGAAAATTGCACCAAGTCCTTGGGAATCTAGGAGGCCTCATCTACGCGCTGTAGATGGCCCTCGTAGTTTCTCTTTCAGCAACTTTTCTCAGTCATTTTTCTTAGTTTTCTTTGTGCATCTACTCAGACTAGGTGGAAAGAATTAAGGGGTGTTACACTCATGAATCGTTCATCTTTTTAACAATAAAAGACATGGAAAACAAAAATATATGACCCTTAAATTAGATATGGCTAAAGCTTATGATAGAGTTGAGTGGGTTTATATTCATAAATTACTTTTAAAAATGGGCTTTCATTAGACTTTTATTAATTGGATTATGCAATGTATCACTAACCCAATATATAAATTTAATATTAATGGAGATATTATGAGGGAGGTCAAACAAACAAAAGGAGTAAGATGTGATCCTCTTTCTCCATATCTTTGTTTGTTGTGTGTTAAAGGGTTTTCGAGACTCTTAAATCATGCAGAATTATGTGGGGATGTACAAGGGTTAAACTTAAGTAGAGGAGGCCCTACGATTAGTCACTTATTCTTTGTTGATGACTATTTTATATTTTGTAATGCTAATACTCAGAATGCTGCAAAAATTTCTGAAATTTTAAAAATTTATGAAAAGTGTTCAGGTCAAAAGGTGATTTCTCCAAATCAACTATTTTCTTGAGTAAAAATAGTACTAATAGTGAAAAGGATAATATTATTGGAATGCTAGGACAATTACAAAATAACAACTTAGGATTATACTTTGGGCTGCCTGTAGTAATTGGAAAATCGAAGAAAAAAATGCTAGAATTTATCAAAGATAGGGTGAAAGCCAAAATAAAAGGGTGGAAAAAATATTTTTTAAAGTCCTATAAGGAAAGAGGTGATGCTTAAATCTGTTCTTTCTGCGATTCCATCTTATGCGTTGTCATGTTTTCAATTTCCAGATTCCTTATATAAAGAGATTACGACTATCCTTTCCAACTTTTGATGGGGGCATGAAAGTGATAAGAGGAAAATGCACTTTGAAACTTGGGACAATTGATGTTTAGCTAAATCTAAAGGTGGTACAGGTTCCAGAGATCTAAAATTTTTTAATCAAGCTTTGTTGGCGAAACTTGCATGGCGAATTTTGACCCAAGAAGATTCTCTACTTTTTAGAATTCTCAAAAGCAAGTATTTTCCTCATACTTCTTTTCTCAAAGCTACTTATGCCTCTATTAACTCCTAGATTTGGAAAAACATTATTTGGGGTAGAGATCTTCTACCAAAAGGCCTTAGATGGAGGGTAGTGTATGAAGATAGTATTAAAGTTTGGGGTGGATCTCCGGATTCCTAATTCTAGTGGTTTCAAGCATACTTCTATGTATGCCCAAATAGATGTTTATCAAAAAATGAACACCCTTACAGATCAAACTACCCATACGTGGAAAATGTAAGACCTTCAAAATAATTTTTGTCCAAATGATATTCAAGCAATAGTCTCTATACCTATTTCTATTACGAGATCTCCGGACAAGATTATTTGACATCATACCAAGTCTGGGAAGTATGAGATTAAGTTAGCGTACCACTTAGCTAGGAAAATGATCAAATGTGAACATATGAATAATGAGAGCGCCCAATCTTGTAATCAATCTTTTTCTAACATAATTTTGGGACTTTTTATGGTTTATGAATATCAAGAATAAGTATAAGCACTTTATTCAAAAATGTATTTTGAATAGGCTACCTGTTAATAATATTATTTGCTAAAAGAATGAGGTAATTTTGTGAAGTATGTAAGGGTTATAGCCTTAAAGTGAAACTATTGATCACATGTTATTTAGGTGTCCTAGTGCTCAATTAGTTTGGAAAATTTGTCCCATTAATTGGCCTAATTTAGAAAATACAATGGATATTGCTAGTTGTGGGACTGATCTTTTTTCTAATGCCAGACAATATCCTGAGTCCGTTGAGCTTATAAAATTATCATAATCATGTGGCAAATTTGGAAGGTTAGAAACTCAAAGATGCTTAATGGAGAAATTTTTGAACCCAATGATATTGTTAACAAAGCTCTCTTTGATTTTCATAAATATAATAGTTTTTGCTTCGTTCATCGTCTCCTATAGATATACCTGCTTCTAATAATAATAGAAATACAATTGTGGCACAAGACGGTATTGTTTTGTTTGCAGATGCTAGTGTACATAAGGAGAAGAAGATGGCAAGTGTTGGTCTGCCGGCTATGGATAACTATGATAACCTGCTTCAAGCCTTTGGTTCCGCCAATCCAATATGTTGGGAAAGCTATCACTGTTGAAGCGATTGCAATTCATATAATGCTGGAGAATGCTAGAAAAAAGGAATGGACAATATCTGGTACAACCAGTTGAATTGACGATAACGAAGCTGATGTCAAAGAAGAACAATATTGGGAGGAAAGGTTGTAGTTAACAAGATAAATTTTTTGAGAATTTTTGGTTTTTTCTAGCATGATTGAGATGCTTCCTCACAAAGTAAGGTTTAGAGATTAATGTCATCCAAAACTTCGAAAGACATTTGAATAAAAAAAGAGAATGCACAACCTGCTGAATATTTCCATAACCATTACTTGAGGCAAGTGATTTCCCTTAGCGCCATCAACATTCATCCCATTTTTTTCTTCTGAATGCTTCACAACTCCCTTACCTGCAACTAAAATTTGTGCTTACATAGAAGTGGATTCAGAATTTTTAGTTTATGGGCTCTAGATCCTAGTAAAAGGTAACTTGTTGGATTTTGAAAAAAAATATTACACATATTAAATAGAGCACAAATACAGGCTTTTGCCAAATGGATTTAATCGAATTCGCAACTAGTACTGTGGCTCCACGCTCGATGAAGAATTTAGGTAGGGGATATTCAATGGAATAAAAGATAACTCAGATACTGTTGTTACAGGGGAAAACATACACACTTACACATACACATACCCACAAATTCAAACAAGCAGAAAATACATGAAGATTCAACAGAAAGAATGAAGTATCTTTGAATAGATTTGCCTATTGTGTCATCTTCAGAGCCTCCTCTTCTATGTTGCTTTGATTTGAATCTTTAGGGGTTTTCCTTGTAGAGCTTCCTCTTCTTTGTATTTAGCTCCTCAACACGTGTGTTTCATGTGTATTCACTCGTATTTCCACACATGTATTCTAAGCATGTACTATGCAATGTATGCCAACGATTGTACTATGTAAGCTTGTAAAATGATTTCAAAATTTTATTAAAATAAATTTGAGTAAAATTATAAATTAATGATATATTACAATTTTTCATTCACTAACCAAACAATTAAAAAAATTCACTTGCCAATTAAACATGAGAAAATGAGTTAAAAATCAACTTATTTTTCAGGAGAACACTTTCCATGGAAACATTTTCCTCCATACCAAACACAACCTAAGAGTAAAATATTGTTCCAATAGCATGTAGCGCTAACTTGGGAACATACTATGACATCGGACTTGACCTCCACCCTTTAACATGTAACACCCTGTGAAATTATTAAAACATCTCTAAATTTGGTCGTTCTCACAACGTATCTTCCCAAACTTTGATGGAAAATCCAGGCTGTATTTGCAATCAGTGCGAAAAATTGAGTCGAAAAATGGTCTTGACTCGGCTTTAACACGAAAAAATGCGAATTAATTTTTCCAAAGTGAGCTTAAAACAGTGAGGTTTCTACGCCCCTTCCGCGATGCGGAACCACACTTCAGTTTTTTTAAAAATTTGATGAAAATCGAATTTCACGAAAAAGTGCATTTTTACACTAGTACACGTCGCACACTAGTGCACGGGAGAAGCAATTTTTTTTAATTTGAATTCGGGAAGGGCAATTTCGTCCTCTCGACATATTTTTATATCCCCCACACGATTTTTGAATTATAATTCATACAAAAGGATTTTTACACTCAAAACTACTCTAAGTCTATTAATTTTACGCTAAGTCTAAGAGAAAGAGAGAGAGAGAGAGAGAGAGAGAGAGAGAGAGAGAGAAGGAAAGCAAGGGTTTCAAAGGAGAATTCAAGGTTCTTCTAAGATTCGTCATTTTCAGGTATGTAAAGACTACCCAAAAGCTTGGGATTGATCTCCCATATGCCAATGTAGAGTTAAGATAGCAAATTCATGTCTAGAAGCTTTGATTTATGAATTCTTGAAGGTTCTTGAATAATTACCTTAATTTCTTGAATGACTACTTTGAATTCTTGAATCATTGTTTTAAATTCATGAATACTAGCTTGAATTCCTATTTTAAATCTTTAAACAAAAAATTTTAACCATGAACTGATGATCATCATGTTTAAAGCTTACTGTACTTTTTTCTTATTATATGATTGTGACTTGATCCTTAAATTTTCCTCTCTATATTAACTTGAATAATGAACTTAGGGGATGTCTAGAGCCTTGAATATCTGAGGATGAGGTCTGACAGAGTCTGAGGCCTGAATTGAGTGTGTGGATGACTGTGATGGCTAAAATTATTGCTGATAGAGTTGAATAGGAAAAATCCCCTTAGATTGGATAGATAGTCTTGCCCGTAGAGGTTGGCTGATGAGAGATTTTGATGGATTGATAGAGTTATGAGCATGTTGAGTCCTAGGAGGAGTATTAGCATCAAAATGGGTAAGAGTGTGTCCCATTCAAACCCATTAACTACCTAGCCAGCATAGGAGAGGATTGAACCGTGAAAGCGGATGTTTCTTTTGTCCCAAAAGAGGACTCGACAGACTTTTGGATCCATTGATAGACTCGTCCTTTACCCCAAAAAGTTACTGGATGGGTGTGGCAACGACATATCTTTGTTTTATCACTACTGGATCATAGTTAATTGTTGTCGATTACCGAAACTCCCAGATAGATTTCTTGATGATAGAACTCCGATATGATGTGATTGTTTGATGTTTGATGGATAGTGAGGTGATAGAGTTTTGTCTTTTACTCTGAGCTGAAGGTGAGTGATTGATAAGGGGTGGTATATTATTTCCTTTTTACTTTAGCCTGTTTTACATACTGTACATTCCACGTACTAACATCCCTCTGGCACTGCATCATTTTATGATGCAGATACTGTAGACCAAGGACTTCAGCAGCCCAATCATTGAGGTTCAGAGCTCCCTTTTTCAGACAGTGGTGAGTCCTCCCCAGCATCCGGAGGATATTTATTTTTATTATTAGATAATCTCTTTTTATAGATATTTGGTATTCATGGCCTATAATGGTACTATTTCAGACTATAGTATAGATACTTTATAGACGTAGATGTTGATGTTGATGTCGAGTGTTCTTTTCCCCATACTTCTTTTCTTTATATTGAGATTTTTGGTATCCATTCTATTTTCTTATGATAGACTGATTTTGATAGTATGAACCCACTGATAGGATAACATTTATATTCATTTTATCATTTCTTTTCCACTGATGAATTGATTAAATGATGGCAAAGAGACTAAGTGGTACACTTGGAGGCTAGCAATAGTCTTTGAGTGCCAGTCACATCTAAGGTACCCTCCTAGGGCATTATAAACTTGGTATCAGATCCCAGAGTTCGAGTGTCATAGGGAGTCTATGAAGTCGTGTCTAGTAGAATCTTGTTATGGGTGTGTGGTGCACCATACTTCATAAGCAGGAGGTTGTAGGACATTAGGAAGTGTTACCCTTCTTCTGTAATCTCAAATCATGCTGTGAAGCTAACTTGTGAAATTCTGCTCTTAACTCGTGCATTTTATGCTAACAGAAAACGCCGCCAAGAGAATAACTACCCAAACAGATGCCACAGCTCCTATCGCTGAGAAAACCCAACCCGAGGTTCTGGTGCAGACTGAGACAAGAAGACGGGGACACCCCGCTAGGACTGCTGAGGTCCCTCAGGTGCCCCTTGCTCAGCCCCAACGAGATCCCACTACTGAGGTTGAATTTAGAGGAGCCATGACCATGCTGAGTCAGTTGGTGGCCTCCCAGGGAAATAGCCACGGTTCTCAGGCTCCTAGTTCTAGTTCACAGGAGCCCTTAGCTGTAACTCAGCTCAGGGACTTTTAGAGAATGAACTCGCCAGTATACATGGGCTCGAGGGTGGATGAGCACCCATAGAACTTTATTGATGAGATGTATAAGGTTCTAACGGCCATGCGTGCAGATGAGTTGGAAGGAGTTGAGCTTGCGTCTTATCAGCTAAAGGACTTGGCTAATGTATGGTGCACTCAGTGGAAGGGGAGTAGAACTGAAGATGCAGAGCTTATAATATGGGATGAGTTCGAAGCCGCCTTTCTTGATCACTTCTTTCCTCAAGAGTTGGGGGAAGCAAAGGTGGATGTGTTCGTGAATCTAAAGCAGGGAGGAATGACTGTGAAAGAGTATAACATTAAGTTTATTAAACTATCAAGATATTTTCCTGAGATGGTGAAGGATATGAGGAAGAGGATGAGGAGGTTTGTGTCTGTCCTAGCTAGGCATGTACAGAAAGAGTGCAAGGCATTGTTGATGCCTGGTATGGACATCTCCATACTTGTGGTGTATGCTCAGCAGACAGAGGAAGATAGGAGAAGGGATAGAGAAGAATACTTGTGTAGAAAGGCGAAGTCAGCTGGACATGAGCCTAGCTCGCATAGATAGAACATAGGTGATAATCCTATTTTCAGAAGAGATCATCACATCCTGCACTATCTACAGCAAGTACGCCCATGCAGCGAACTAGGTATGATAAAAAAATCTCAGAGCTTTCAAAGTTTCAGGACCCCGGGTGCCCACTCTTAGGCCAGTATGACCCAGGGGAAAGCCACCTTGCAGGAAGTGTGGTAAGCTTCATCTGAGAGAGTGTCGTGTTGGCAAGGATGTGTGTTATAACTATGGTTAGGCTGGTTATTTCAGCTATGATGCCTAAAGAGGAGGCAAGGTGAGGGGAGCGGCAGAGCAGTCTTCTATAGCACCTCCAACAGGTAATCAGCATAGGGGTGCTACTAATACGGGTACAGGTGGCGGGACAAACAGCTTTATGCTGTGGGTAACCGTCAGAAGCAGGAGGTTGCAGCAAATGTCGTCACAGGTATGCTTCATTTCTTTGCTCATGATTACTATGCCTTAATTGATCTGGGTGCCACCTTATCTTTTGTAACTTCTTATGTGTCTAGAAAGTTTGGCATTCTTCCTGAGTGTTTACTTGAGCCTTTTTCTGTCTCTATTCCTACTGAAGAGTTTATCTTAGCTGAGAGAGTTTATAGAGATTGTGTGGTGTCTATCTATCATAAAGACATATTAGCTGATTTGGGAGAGTTGGAGATGGTTGATTTCGATGTGATAATGGATATGGATTGACTTCATGCCTGTTATGCTTATGTCAATTGTAGAACTCGGATGGTTAGGTTCTAATTTCTTAATGAGATTGTCTTAGAGTGGAAAGGGTGTTCTGTTTGCCTTAAGGGCAAATTCATATCCTATCTTAGAGCTAGAAAGTTGATATCTAAGGGTTGTATCTATAACCTCGTGCGAGTGAAGTCTGATGATGTTGAGTCTCTCACTCTTGAGTCAGTCCCGATAGTGAATGTGTTTCCCGAGGTCTTTCCAGATGATCTTCTCAGAGTCCCTCCTGATAGGGAGATTGATTTTGGGATTGATGTTCTGCCCGAAACCAAACCTATCTCAATTCCACCCTATAGAATGGCCCCCACAGAGTTGAAAGAATTGAAAGAGCAATTGAAAGACTTGTTAGAGAAAGGTTTCATACGACCTAGTGTCTCACCTTGGGGTGCTCCTGTCCTATTCATGCGTAAGAAAGATGGGTCATTCAGGATGTGTATAGACTACCGACAGTTGAACAAGGTGACCATAAAGAATAAGTACCCTCTTTCTAGAATAGATGATCTCTTTGACCAACTTCAGGGTGCCACTTGTTTCTCCAAGATAGATCTCAGATCGAGTTACCATCAATTGAAGGTGAGGGAAAGTAACATTCCTAAGACAGCCCTTAGGATACAGTATGGCCATTTCGAGTTCTTGGTCATGTCCTTCAGGTTGACAAATGCACCTGCAGCATTTATAGACTTGATGAATCGGGTATTCAAATGGTATCTTAACATGTTCATGATCGTTTTTAATGATTACATCCTGGTGTATTCAAGGAATGAGGAGGAGCATGCAAATCACCTTAGAGTGGTTTTGCAAACACTCAAAGATTATGAGTTGTATGCAAAATTTTCCCAGTGTGAGTTTTGGCTTAAGTCAGTGGCTTTCTTAGGCCATATTATTTTGGGATATGGCATTTGGGTGGATACCCAGAAGATTGAGATGGTTAAGAACTGTCCAAGACCAACTTATCCAATAGAAATAAGAAGTTTCTTGGGTTTGGCTGGGTACTACCACAAATTTGTGGAGGGCTTCTCCTCTCTGTCGGCCCCCTTAACAAAGCTAGCTTTGAAGAAGGCCAAGTTTTAGTGGTTTGGGGCATGTGAGAAGAGCTTTCATGAATTGAAGACTAGATTGACTACAGCACCAATGTTGACATTGCCAGACGGGATGGGTGACTTTGTGATATATTGTGATGCATCAAGAGTTGGATTGGGGTGTGTGCTTATGCAGAGAGGGAAGGTGATAGCGTATGCTTCCAGACAGCTTAAGATTCATGAAAAGAATTATACGACTCATGATCTTGAGTTGGTAGCAGTAGTGTTCGCACTTAAAATCTAGTGTCACTATCTGTACAAAGTGCATATGGATGTGTTCACTTACCACAAGAGCTTGCAGTACATGTTCGGTCAGAAAGAGCTCAACCTGTGGCAGAGGAGGTGGATGGAGTTGCTCAAGGATTATATATGAGCATCCTCTATCACCCAGGTAAGGCTAACGTTTTTGCTTATGCTCTTAGTAGGATGTCTATATTATTTTCAATAATCCATACTTGTAGTAATAAAATACTATATATTCTTTGTGGAAGAGGGGAAGAGAGAATCAGCCAAGGAAGTGCACAGATTGGCTTGATTGGGAGTGCAGCATGAGGAGAACAACGAAGGTGGGGTCAATGTTCAGAATGGTTCCGCTTCATCCTTTGTGTCTGAGGTGAAGGAAAAGCAAGAAGACCAAGCAAAAGGTGATGGTTTTCTCCAAAGGGGGAGATGGGGTATTGAGGTACCAAAGGATATTATGTGTATCTGATATTGATGGTGTTTGAGATAGAATCATGGCCGAAGCTCATTGATGAGGTATTCCATTCATCCTGGCTCCACCAAGATGTACCACGACTTGAAGGAAATCTATTGGTGAAATGGGATGAAGAAAGACATTGCGGAGTTCGATTTCAAGTGCCTTAATTGTCAGCAGGTTAAGGTTGAACATCAAAAACTTTGTGGGTTAGCTCAGAATTTTGAAATTTCAGAATAGAAATGGGAGGTTATCAACATGGACTTCATCACGGGTTTACCCCGATCCAGAAAGCAACATGATTCAATTTGGGTGATCGTAGATAGGATGACCAAATCAGCCCACTTCTTGGCGGTGAAGACAACCTATACGGCTGAAGAGTATGTCTGATATTACATATGGGAGATTGTAAGATTGCATGGGGTTCCCTTGTGTATCATCTCAGACAGAGGAGCTCAATTCACCTCTCAATTTTAGAGATCGTTCTAGAAGGGATTGGGTATGAAGGTGAATTTGAGTACTGCTTTTCACCCTCAAATAGACGGGCAAGCAGAGCGCACTATCTAGACTTTGGAGGATATGTTGAGGGAATGTGTGATTGATTTAAAAGGAAACTAGGATGATCACTTACCATTGATTGAGTCCGTGTATAATAATGGCTATCATGCTAGCATTCAGATGGCCCCATACGAGGCATTGTACGGGAAGAGGTGTAGATCTCCGATTGGTTGTTTTGAGGTGGGCGAAGCTGAGTTGATTGGGCCTGACCTCATACACCAGTCTATGGAGAAGGTGAAAGTCATCTGGGAAAGGTTTAAGATAGCTCAGAGTCTCCAGAAGTCATATACAGATTTGAGAAGAAGGGACTTGGAGTACGAGGTAGATGATTAGGTGTACTTATAAGTGTCACCCATGAAAGGTGTCATGAGATTTGGTAAGAAGGGGAAGCCCATTACATCGGGCCATACCAGATTGTAAGAAGGATTGGGAAGGTTGCCTACGAGTTAGACTTACCTATTATAAGGAAAAATAGCTTTTTGAAAAGAAAATTCTAAAATCAGTTTAAAACTCAATTAATTTGAGAAAAACCAAAATTTGAAATTTTCGAAAGAAAAACAGAGTCACCACCTAATTTTGCGGATAATTAGGAAACCAATAAATATTTAAAAAGAACTAACAGAAAAATCTTTTTAAAATCCAGAGAAAGGGTTCGGGTTCACATTTCCACTTCGAGAAGGTTTTATGCACTCGAAATGGCCGCTAAATGCGGTTATCCGGCGATTATGAAATTTTGACTAACTTTTAAGAAATTTGATCTTTGATTTAAAAAAGTTTGACTGAGAAACACATGATACGTACTATGAGAAGTTATGGCCGGACCCTGGTTTTGGGTTTCCTACATATCTCAAGTTACATGAGAATTCAGGCCACTTGTAGTTCAAAAACACTTGATTTTACGCACGAATTTGAAAGAAATCAAAAGCTATCCCAATGTCAAAATATGAAAAGATTGGAATGCTCGGGAATGAGATTTTAGGAGTGATGTTGGAATGCAGCCGAGTTTTCAAAATTGAGCCCGCCTACATATCCTTGGACATAGGAATCAGGCTTCTTGTAGTTCGACTCAATCGGTTGAAAAGGAAATTCCTTATTCGGAGATGACCTCTGGTTCAAGAGGAATGACAACAAAATTACGTTGTGAAACGTTGTCACTCGGATTGGAAAATTGCCTCTTGTGAGGGTCGAGAGTATCCAAAGGCGAAACTGAAAATAAACTACATGCCTTCTGATAGGGGTGTGGTTAGATGGTGGTGGTAGTCGCTTCTAGCTCATGTCCGAAGGGTTTGACTCCCCTCTTCGGACTATGTTCCAGTTCGCTACTAAGAAAGAGTTCTACGTTGTGCTGCATCCTACTTGATGACGTCCACACCTATGGTTTGCTTTGAGAATTCATCCTTTCAGATTCTCTCGACATGACTAAACAAAGTGTTAGTAAAATCATAACTTGAACTGGAGATAGAATCTTTTACCTTGTTCTTTTC
>JAABOM020063535.1:0-42924 GCA_011800125.2 Solanum clarkiae | reverse complement strand
TCTTCCATTATTTGATAATACACTCTACTGTGGAAGCTTGTATATGAAAGAAATTTATCCTTGGAAGTAATGTGCTATGGTGGCACATGGTTCAAGGAAAAAGTAAACCCTCCATCCATCGGTGCTAAGCCTAATCCCAAAATAATGATTGTAATAATCACAACTTTAATAACTTATAAGAAAGATAGAATCATGACATGCATAGCTCTTAAATATCCTTGACCTCTAATTGTGAGCCCAACTTCAAAATATAAGAATAGATCATCATCAAACATTACCCTTGAATTAACATCAAAAGGCTAATAAGAGGTATAATCTTTGAAAAAGGGCTTAGCTTCATACTTTCATAATAATATATAATTTCATGAATTTATAACATATTTAATAGCTCATATTCATCATGAGGTCACTTGACTTGTAAAACACGTACATATCTTGAAAATTCTTAACTTGGCATTTCATTAAACACTTGGTGGGCACATATGAAGACATGCTCAAATCATGCAAAATGCAAGGATGTAGATCATGAAATAGTGAAATCAATGCTTCTTAAAATCATGTAAATCAACCCACCAACATCATGGTAAAATCCCATCATAGGTAACTTGGAAATCCTACTAAAACTTTACTATAGTTCATAGATTTCATAGCTTGAATCATATATTGTCTTAATATATAAGGATCACTTCATAGTATAAGCTCAAAATATATAATTATGCATAATTAAAAATACTTGACAAAACCCCAACATATTTCATGCTCATATTTCATAATAATAGATAACTATAAGAAATACAACTTGAAATCAAGCAACATTCATAAAAAGGGAGATTGGGCTTCACGAGTAAAAGGAACCCATGAATGAAATTCATATACCTTAGATCTTGATTTTCTTGAAATTGAGTTTAGAAAGACTTGAAGATTTGAATGGGGTCTTGAAACCCATAACTTGTTCTTAAGTTTCCTTGAATTCTTATTGGGGTTTAGTAGAGGCTCTTGGGAGAATTTGAGAGTGTATTCCAATTGGGAGGAGTGAATTTGATCTTTAGGAGTAGTGTTTAGGTTTTCAAGAAGTGTTAAGATAGCATAGAAATCCCCAAAAGACTAATAGAAATAACAAAATTTACGAAATGCCATTAATGAAACGAAATTTGGCAAAAACTCGTATATATCCCTGCACAAACGAGTTCTAAGAAAATGGGCAGAACATCTTCATCCAAACTCTAAATAAGGTGAATCCAAGTGTGTTAGAAAGATAATTAAAAAGGCTTTAATTTGGTAGGTAATAGGCCACCCAGTTCTTTGTGTGCTAAGAGATATGCCCATTTAAAGTTGACCCTCCTACCGGTACTTGTGCAAAACTTAGCCAATGGAAATTCCTTTGAACTTCACTTGATGTAGGGTATCCAGGATGGTATTTAACTACATGAATAAGTTTCTCTTAGATTTGAATGAGATCTTGAAGATTGAATTAATTTCTTAAGATCCGAAATGAATTTGGGACACTTGAATTTAGGTGAAATATTTGGCTAAGTGTTAGAGAGTGCTTTTTGGAATGTCTTGAATGCTATGAGATTGAAAATGACTAAGCATAGGTGTTTTTATGCATAGGTATATCTAGGCAAAAGACCCAAAGACCTTGGAATAGAATAAGAAAATTGGCCAAATAATACACCTCTTCGCGCCCCTGGCACGTCGCTCCTGGGGCACGCTTGGTCATAGGAATTTGCAAACTTTGAAATTTCAAAATTTTATACGGTTTCTCTAAAATCGGGGTTAGACCTATCAAAGCAAGAATATGAAGTCGAATTTTTGATATCATGCACGAATTTGGAGATATATGGAAATTAAAATTAGCGGCATTTTCGAGGCACATTTTCGATCACCTTTTTGGGTCATTTTATTTTCCAGCACCTATGGTTTCTTGAGTGTTCATCTTCTCTCTCTCTTCTTCTAGTTCATCACTACTTGTAGTAAGTTTCTTGGTTTAATTTTAACCTCTAAATTTTCCTTGTTCTTAATTGTTTGATTTGATGTTCATGAATGGGTTGGGTGTTTAAGCATGAAATTCTTGATTGGCATTTAATTGTGTATATGAAATTGAAGGGCCCTTGTTTAAATTGATCAAATTGATTCCAAAAATTAGGTGTTTTGACTTTATTGATTGTTGATTGCTATGCCTATTGAGGCATTACCCATGTTTGATTGGATTGAGATTGTATGATTTATGATTGTAAATTAGTGGGTATTGGCATGAAAATATGATGTTGTGTGAGTCAAATAAGAAGAGTTGGAAACATAAGTTCTTCCATGCTTCTTCATTTTTCGATGGGGTGAATATTTGTGAAAATTTTCATGGGGTATTGGTTATTATGCTCTTAACATGTGAGTGTTTTTTTGCTTGCTTCGATGCTGGTAAGATTAACGTTTGAAATGTTTTTTGGGTTCGTGTGACAGACTTAGAAATATCAGGTACCTGGGATTACTTATTCACGAGAGTCTTTTATGACTAGTAGATTGATATACGAGTTGTAATTGCCCCTCGTGGGAAATTCCAGACACTTGCTGACCTGAGTATTCACCATACGAGACCATCTACGAATCTCGATCACTTTATGACTGTAGATAGGTCTCATAGGTCCTTGCTTGTTTCTAATTACTCTTTGGAATTATATACGACCCATAGTTTACAACTTATGAAACACTTTACGAATCGTATCTAGGTCTCATAAACTTTTTCAGTGACCATTATTGTTCTGAAGCATTGGTCTATTAGAGACCTTTACGACTCTTAGTGCTCACTACGACTCGCAAAGGAGTCCTCGTAGACGTTTTTGGCAACTAACTCAGATAAGTTTTTGCTTTTTTATTTCTTAATTGTTGGGGATAATTATGGTTCGTTTATGTTTAATTTTGTCTCCGAAATAAAATTGCTCGAAGATTGAGGCCTTTAGGAGGAAGCTCATGGATGAGCCTACTGATGATGAGCGATCCCCTCAGCCAAGTGGGTCATTAAAGGTCCATGATGTCTCATCAGACCCTGATGCTGTGGTACAATAGACCAGAGCAACAGCAACCAGAGCTGCATGTGCTCAGTCTCAACCTGATAGCCCTTCCTAGTTTGAAGAGGGAGGTAGTGAGGAGACTAGGAGTAGATGCTGAGTCCTTTATCGTACCATCTACTTCATCAGCACTGGAGGCTGTTGCTACTGGTGGTGCATCGAGGGTATTAAGGCCATATTCTTACAATGTATCCAGTCGAAGGAGCGGGGCAAGCCTACCCGTTCTATATATGAGGAGCCCAAGGTCATAGATTATGGACTTAGCCACGTCCTAGTTCTGAAGGACACAATGATACATTAAGGGCTCGAGTGGTTGACAAAGGCACTTGGTAGGTACTCCCAAATTCTGGTATTGGGAGTTTTATGCATCATTTGCAACTAACATCTAGCGTGATCTTCCTGAGGGGATGAGTCCTATCACTCACCCCAGATTGACAGAGGTATGGGTGAGAGGTCGGCGAGTCAATATTTCTGAGGTGATGATCCATCATATGCTTTTTGTTCTAGATTACCAAACCCCCAGATCTACAGCAAAGTTTGACCATAAGTTGGGGCAGGCCAAAAATTCATTGATTATGAGGGATCAGTATATAAGACCTCACTTTTGAGATAGGTGGATGGTTACATTGGAAGTAGGTTTCGGAACTACTTGGGTCACCACTCGCACAGAGCTGATTGTCAAGGCTTCAATATCTTTCCCGGCCAAGTTTTGGTGGATTGTTGTCCGATCAAGTTTCCAGCCACCTTGGAAGATATCACACTTATACCAGAGCATGCGGTATTAGTTGCCAGCATCTTGGTTGGCTACAACATTAATTAGGCCCGACAAATAGCAAAGCAGATACATAAGTTAGCATAAAGAGATCCACCTCCATCTCATTTCTGATTATGATCTACAAACTTTGTATAGATTCACACGTGGAGATCTTACATTAGTTGGACCAGCTAGTTGAGGCCCATCATACTTTGGCGCCCAGCCTTATAAAGGCTGATGAGAACCCGAAGGCACTTCAGCAGGCACAATCTCCTCCTATATAAGAGATGTTTTCCCCACAACCACCACCTGAGGGTTCGACGAATGCCACCACCACTCCTATTACTTCTACTACTGAATAGAGACCCCAACAACTCGAGGAAGTCAATATTGAGAAGGGTCCTACTACAATTGCTCTTGCACCAGAGGCTACCACTTCATAGACTTCTATAGCCGGCATTGTCTATACATCCGCCACTTCTATTAAGGTCATGGCGCAACAGTTATCACGTGATGAGGCCCAGTTGTCTCAGCTTATTTAGCAGCTTAGGCCATGGGTCTGGAAGGCTATCGCAGACATCGAGGAGAGGAGCTAGGCATTCACCATCTCTATGATTCAGAAGCGTGTTTCTATAGTAGACTCCCATGTGGATGCTTTTGAGGAGTGGCTACAAAAGAGGTTAGCTGAGGCCCAACCTTTAGATTTGTCAGTCGCACGTCAAGAGATCGGGAAGCTTAGGGCTGACAGGACATCATTACTTGCGGCGCTTGTGACACTCTAAGAGACTACATTTTGATATTGTTGTTTGATTTGTTTACCTCTTCGAAGCCTATACAAACATCCCTTGAGAAGATACATTGCATGGATGTAGATCCATATGAGAGGAATGTACGTGCAAAGTTTTTTGAAGATGATGAGGATGAGGAAGAGGATCTCGAGTGTACCTTGAGAGTGTCGAGGTATGAAGAGAAGATGAGATGCACTCGAGAGAAGAATTAGTGGAGGGGTCTTAACCCCTCAAGACAGAGTACAACATTAAGGAAACTACGCCATGGGAGTGAGATGGAAAAACTCAGTCACAGACTGGCACTTAGACACCGAGGTATGTTTTGGACCCCCTACTTATTCTATTTTTTCTTGATTTGGTGCATTGGAGACAATGCATAATTTTTTTGATGGGGTGTGGTAGTTGTGGCCCTCAATGAAGTCTGAGTAGCTTATGGTCCATAGCTAACCCAAATTTTAATCCCGAGGTTCTCTTGTCTATTTTCATTTTCTCATGATTATTTAATTTCTATTGAATTGGCACGTTTCGGATGGTTAGATAATATGTGTAGCATATAGTACTAATACTTATGGAATATAGTATGTTTTTATGCTATGTTTTGAAAATTGGTACCCACCAAAAATTTTGATTCGTAGTTAAATGAAAGCCATGCATGTTTGGGTGTTTGGCAATATATTTTCCGATAAGTGAGGGTAACTGGGACATGAAGCATGATCTGTGAGTCTCTTGCTGATAATGTATGCAATGCCATGTGAGTTTGTAACTTATTTTGCTAGATTTATGCATTTTGTGTTAATTCAGAACTTGCCCTGTTACTCTAAGTTAGATTGTAGAATGGATTAGGAGGAATCTTATACCTTTGTTCTTTAAAGTAGTCCACTTCAGCCTAAAAATGACAAATCAAATGGAGTTTTATCCTTGGTCCAAATATTTGAGCCTTACATATACCAATTATTTCAAAAATACCTAATTAAACTATCCTCGTCTAGTGAAAGACCTTGAAACTAACCGTGGTCTGTCCTTGAGCATTGTGAACCTTTATCGAGGCAAAAAGTTTAAGTTGAGGGTGGCTACTAAAAGTGGCCCTGGTTTAGGGAATAGATATTGTGCATTTCAATACAGGGTAAAACCCTAAGTTAAAAGTGGCTGATATAAAGGAGAATCATAAAAAGAAAGTGGTGGGATGGGAATGAAGAGAAAAAGAAGAAAATCATGTACTGTGTGTAAGAAAAAAAATTCCTTACTTTGAGCGCAAAAAGCAAAATAGTGTAAAAATTAGGCAAAAGTTGAAAATGAGAAGAAAATACCCTGAAAAGCTTGAATGTGGAAAAAGAGAGGATAAGGTGAAAATATTAGAGTTGGTAAGGTGAAAGTGATGAAAAACATAGTTCAAGAATGGTTGTTAGTCACTATTTTTCCAAAATGTCATACCAAAGCCCCTTGCTCCTACACTACAAGCCTAGTCCAATAAGTTGAAAATCTGAATCATGAGTATAGGGGCAAGCATATGGTATTAGTCATTATGCATGAATATCTTTTGTGAGAGTGAGTGTGTTTGAACTATCCTAAAGCTAAATTTGTAATCATCATTGAGTGTCAAAAATGGGACTTCTTTCTATGAGGGCACTTATATTGCGTTGTTAGCATTTGACTTGTTAAGTGATTGTGAACTATTGATATTTCCTTGCTTTTCATAGTTGTGTTGTCAAATATATATTCGTTTATAAAATAACTATCTAATCTTGTTTTTGAAAAGTTGGTGAGGGTACCTAAGTTTGAATTGTATGTGTTGTATGCCATTGATTTGAGGTCTGTGTGTTACTGTATTGTCTATATAGATTGAGTCCTTACTTGAGGATAAGTAACAACTTTAAGTTGAGGGTGTTGATGTGCTGTCAAAATACCACACATATGATGATTTAAACATAGGATTATATGTATTCTCAATGTGACATTTATGGTTTTTACATGTTTTTGTGTCAGTTTTATAGGAAAGCAGTTTCCTGGTTATCATGACTTTGCAGCAAAATTGTAGACTTTTCTGGTTTGAGGTCACTTACAAGAGCCTCTACAGATCATATAACATTCTAGGAGCCATATAGGAGGGTTTCGTGACAAATTCCCGTGAAGTGTAATTTCTGAAGTTTAGCTACACAAGACCTCTATACAAGTCAGAGTCATTCTACAAGTTGTATAGAGAGGTTTCGTGAAGATTTCCAGTGAAGGGCCAGTTGATGTAGATGAATTCTACAAGAGTGCAGCACGAGTCATGAATCAGTCTAAGACTCATAAAGTGAATTCGTTGCAGTGAAGTCCAAGATTCAAGAAGCTAAATACGAGACTCCGGTTACTACTCATAAATCACTTTACGAGTTGTAAGGACCTTTCGTAGAAAGTCACCGACCAATTTTTCTATTTTTAGGAATTAATTGTAATTACTATAAATAGTATTTTTTAGGTCATTTTGCAGGGGAGTATAGTAAAGAATTTCATTAGAAAGTACTTTTAGGGTTTTGTACTTGGAGACTTCAATTTTGGTGGAGAATACACTTGCGAGTTAATTGGATCTTCAAACCTTGTGATTGCCAATTAATTTTGGATTTGCTTATTCTTCAATTCAATTGGGTAAGTGCTTAATTATGTTTTCTCAATTCATAATTTTTTCATCTACCTATATCATGAGTACCAAAATCCACACTTGGGGTTTTGAGAACCATAAAGATCTAACTAAATAAACCCAGATAATTTGCAATTCTTGGAACAATATTTGCATGTATTAGTCAATTCTCTTCATTTTGCAGGTTTTCTATTTGTGGCCTACATTAGAACTTGCATAGTGTTACCTTTCCAATCCAGGTGGTAATGAATAGGAAAATATATTGATTAACAGGATTCGATGATGTATTCTCGTCTAGTCAACCGAACTAGACCAAGGGGAGGTTGATTGGGACTATGGATAATGGTTAGATTGCACACTATGGAGATGGCCCAAGTCACATTGTGAAATTTGTCTCTCATCATTCACCAAAGGGCTTGGTGAACTTAAATTACCGTCCAAAATGCTATACTCTAGTTGATAATTGGGTCACTTGGGGATATTGCATTGATGAATCATATGGAACACAATTTCCAAGTTTCTCTCTATTATTAATTGCCTCTTATGTTAATTTAGTTTATTTTCTTGTTGAATATTGCAACCCCCTCCCCCACTCTTTTGGGAATGAGTTGTTAATTACTTGAATTGCGTATTGGTGAATTCGTTGTAAGTCTCAGTATTCTCTGTGGGATTCGATCCTAACCTTGGTTAGATTTTATATTTCACAATAATCGCTTTATCCTTAAAAGATAGGTGTAGCGTGGGCATGCTCAAGTACCTATAAAATGAGACCTCCTGCGAGTCGTAGAACACTTTACGACTCATAGAAAAGTCTCGTGGATCCTTGCTTGAAATAAATTTAGACACTAGAATCATCTATGACTCATAGAACCTTCTATGAGTTGTACCTAGTCTCGTAGATCCCTTTCCAGTAAACAAAAATTTGTGAACAATATTTTACAAGAACCCTCTACGGCTCATAGTTTCCACTACGGCTCGTAGAGGAGCTTTCGTAGACCCTTTTGCAACTAAGTTTGAGTTGTTTTTACGAATGATTTTTTGATCCATTAGGGATAACCAAAGTGTATATATGTCTATGTTTCAGGTAGATGGCCTTGAAATCAAGACGCAAGGAAATCAAGGTCATGTAGAGGAGGCTCAGAGTTGAGCATACCCCAACACCGAGTGGATCACTTGAGGAGCTCAGCGTCTGACCTTACCTGGAGGCTAACAGACCATAGGCAAGGGCTACCGCCAGAGCCAGGTAAACCAGGTTTCTGTCATCTATACTCCCTAGTTTGATAAGGAAGACCACAACAAGAGCACCTCTATTTAGATGACTCCATCCAGAGAGGAGACCAGGTCAGAGTCAAGATCCGGTGATGAGTCCGAGACAGAGTCCTCTACCCTACCACGGGCATCACCATCTCCACCAAATGCTATTACTAGTTGGTAGTGTGTTGCAGGCATGCGAGATATCTATATAGAGGATGTGCAGACTATAGAGTGGGGTAAGCCAGATCGGTCCATTTATAAGAAGCCACAGGTTATCTCATCGGGCCGAGATAGTGTCGAGGTCCATAGGAAACTATGATAAGATACAGTCTCTAGTGGCTGAGCAAATTAGACTACAGAGTGGGGCAAGCCAGATCGGTCCATATATAAGAAGCCCCAAGTTATCTCATCGGGCCTAGATAGTGCCGAGGTCCACAAGAAACTATGATAAGATATAGGCTCCAGTGGCTGAGCAAATCGTTTAGGAGGTACTCTCCGACTATGGTAAGGGAGCTCTACGCATCATATATAGCCAACATTCAGAGCACTCAAGAAGCCCCTTGCTCGGCCCAGATTGATGCAGACTTGAATGAGGGACAGACAGGTGGATATCTCAAAGACCACCATCCGCCGCATGTTATTTGGGCTAGAGTTCCCTGCCCTCAGATACATAGCTGAGTTCGATCATAGATTGGGGAAGACTAGGTACTTGACCCTAATGGGAGATGCAGACCACAGAACCATCTTAATGAGATGGGTGACGGCTTGATGACTAAGCGATGTCCGGAGCCTGCATGGGTAACCACTCACTCGGAGCATATTATTAAGGCTTCTCTTAGTTTTTCTTACAAATTCTGCGATCACACATTTGGCTGACACTTGCAGATAATACTGTGATGCTAGAGCATGCAGTACTAGTTGCTAGCATCATATCTTGTTATTAGATAGATTGGGGCTTCCTCATTATCGAGCAAATCCATGAGGCCACCCTGAAAAGATCCACCTCCATCCCTTTTCCGTGGTTGATTTATAGACTTTGTCTAGAGTTGGGGATGGAGAGTCTATACCAGTTGGACTCACTAATCGACGTCTAGTGTATATTCGATGACAGCCTGATAAGGTTTAGAAGAAACTGGTAGAACTCTAGCAAGCACCGCACCAACCTGCTCCCATTCCAGAGATGTTTGTCCTAGTGCCACAACTTGAGGTTTCACCCACCACCACCATTGTTGCTACCACAGAGGAAAGGCCCCCACAGACCGAGGCAAATGAGGAGAGGGGGCCCATTACTAATACTTCTACACCACAGGACACTTTATCACAAACTACACTAGTGGGCATAGTTTACGTGTTCACAGTATCTATACAAGCCATGGCACAGAGATTATCATATGCTGAGTCATATTTGACTCAGCTAGTTCTGTATATTAGGCTGTGGGTGCGCTAGGCAATTTCAAAGTCAGAGGGTTGCCTTCAGGAATAATGATCACGACTATTCAAGACTGTCTTTCTACCATAGATACCTTCATTGATGCCTTCGAGACGAGGGTCCAGCAGAGCCTGATTACATCCTGACTAATAGATTTGAAGGCAATCCAGATAGAGATCTAATGACTTTGGGTCGACATGGCAGCAACACCAGTGTAGATCTATTTGCACTTGAGGAGCACAAATAGTCTTCCTACTGGAAGAGGACCGACATGGATAATGATCCAGATGCCTTACGATTATGTGTAGTGCTCACTGAGTAGAAGGAGCTCACGCTTGTCTTGAGGGAGTCGAGATAGGAGGAGGAGAGATAATGAGATTTAGAGCTCAAGAGGGTGAGAGGTGGTGGCCCCTTCGAATAGGGTACTACTACTGAGAAGGCCACCACAATGTTGAGGGTTGTCAGACTCCGGCACACTAGCGCTTAGGCCGCCAGGTATGCTTTTTGCCCCCAGTACTTTATTTTGTTTTAATTGTGTGCATTGAGAAAAATACACCTCTTTTTCGATGGGGTGTGGATAGTTATAGGCCTTAGTGCAATCTGAGTTGCTTGACTCCATAACTACCCCAATTTTTGTATTCTAAGGGTTTTCTTGCCTGTGTTCCTTTTTCCCATGCATATTTATTTTTGTTGAACCGGTATGTTTAGGATGTTTAGGTAGTATTAGTAGCATGTAGTACTAATATCTGTGCCATACGTATGTTTTTGTGTTTATATGAAAAATGATACCCGCTAAATTTTGATTGGTTAGTCTAGATAGCAACCATGCATGTTTAAGTGTGTTGATAATACTTGTTCTTATAAGTGAGGATGAAGTGAGATAAAAAGCATGAACTGAGAGGTTTTTGTTTGTAATGTAATCACTGCCACATATGTGTGAGCTTAATTTCTAAATTCATGTGTTGTGAGCTAATTCATAACTTGCCATGTTACTAAGTTAGAGTATAGATTAATTAGATTAGGAAAGGATCTTATGCCATTGTTCTTAACAGTCCACTTAGCCTAAATAACCGACTAAATTTGTAGAATATCCCTTGATTCTAATGCTTAAGAATGACATGTACCTATTCTTTGTAAAAACCTAAGTAACCTAGCCTTATTAGTTATAAAATCCTAAAATTAACCCTTGTCCTTCCTTGAACATTATGCACCTTGACTAAGGCAAAAAGCCCAAAAGTTGAGGGTGGCTACTAAAAGTGGCTCTGGTTGTATGGATGGATAATGTACACCTCAACTCAGGCCAAAAGTCTAAGTTCAGGGTGGCTAGTGTAAGGGTGAAACACAAAATGAAGAGGAAAATTAGTGATACATAGAAAAGGAGAAAATCATGTATTGGGTGAAAAAAAATAAGTGAGGTCTTAGTTATGAGCTAAAAATAAAAATGAAGTGTAAAAGCAAAGCAAAAAGATGAAAAATGAAAAGAAAGCACCCCAGAAAAGCTTGAAATAGGAGAAAAGTGAGAATGGAATAAAAGTGACAAGTGTTGGTAGGGTAATAGTGGAGAAAGAAAATGCAGTGTCATGGAGGGCCTTTAGACACTATATTCTCAAAATATCACACCAAAGCCCCCTAAGCCTATGTTACAAGCCTATAAAGTCCTAAAAAGATCCTAGTCTAAGTAGTCAAATGTCTTAGTCATGAGTGTAGGAGTAAGCTTATGATATTAGACATGATACATGAATATCTTTTGTAAGGATGAGTGATTTTGCATAGTCCCGAGATTATACATGAAAACATCATTGAGAGTGAGATATGTGACTTCCTTTTGTGAGGGCACTTGCATTGTATTGTTAGCATTAGACTTATTCACTGAGTGTGGCTTATTGATAGCACCTTACTTGTCATAGTTGTATTGTCGCATACATTAGTCTGTGCTGGTATGCTGGATAGCTATGTGATTACATTTTGACAAGTGATGTAGGAATCTATGCTTAAGTTTGATGTAATGTATGCCATTAGGTTGATGTCTACGTGTCACTGTATTGTTTATATAGATTGAGTCCGACACTTGAGGACAAGCAACAATTTTAAGTTGAGGGTGTTGATGTTCTATCAAAATACAACACTTTTGATGCTTAAAACTTGAAATTTTTTGTATTCTGAATGCGATGTTAGTGGGTTCTATGTGTTCTTGTTTTGGTGTGTAGAAATTCAGGGTTGGCATTGATTTTGGAAAGAATATGTAGAAGTTGCTGTTTTTGAGGATGTACGAGACTATTTACTAGCTGTAGAGCATTTTATGGGTCGTGAAGGAGGTCTCGTGTACAATTCTAATAAGGGGTAGATTTCTAATGTTTATTCTACGAACATATAGACAGGTTGTGAACCATTTTATGAGTCGTAGATCAAGTCTCATGCCATGAGGATCAAAGAAGTACTTTCTAAAAATTCTTCAAGAAAAACCCCCTACGGGCCGAAGAACCTTTTACGGGCCATGGAGGGGGTTTCATAAAAGACAAGTCCAAATTTGCATCAACGAAGTACAAAATCCCAATTATGGGCCATGAAACCCAATACGGCTTACAAAGCATCTTGTGAGGTGTTCCAACCTGGATATCCTATTTTATTTAGGACATGTATTTTAAATGTTATAAATAAGTTTTTAGGTTATTTTTCTCAGAGAGTTCGGAGAGTTAGCAGGAAAATAGTGCGATAGAGTAGAGAAAAACATTGGAGAGTTTTGAGGAACACTTGTACACTTTGATTTGATCTTCTAGTTACAATCTTGTAATTCTCAATGAATCTTGTACATACTTTGCTTAATTCAATTGTCTAAGTATTGTATTATGTTATTCACATTCATAAGTCTTGCATCCATACAAATCATAAGTAGGTAAATCGACAACTAGGGTTGTGGGAACCATAAAGAACTAACAAGTTAAAATTAGATTATTCATAATTCTTGAAAATTGTGTATGCATGTATTAATTAACTCTCTCCGTTTTGCATGTTTTCTAGTAGTTGGAAACATTATAACCCACTTAGTGTTACTGATTGGACTAAGGTAGTAATGAATAGGAAAATAGATTGATTATTAGGATTCGATTAATGTGTTCTTGTCTACTGAATTGGGCCAAGGAGAGGTTGTACTAGGACAATAGGTAACGGTTAGTAATGTCACACTGTGGAGATGGACCAATTTATGGCTCGTAAAATGCTCTACGACAAGTAAGATTTACCTCTCACCCGGGCCAAAGGGTTTGGTGAACTTAACTTACTATCCTGCATACTACACACTAGAAAAGAAATAGGTTATTCGGTGATACTGAGTTAGGGAATCATAGGGACCACAATACCCTAGTTTCTCTCCATATTGATTTAAACACTTGCTTTAGTTTACCATTACTTTCACTAGTTGTTATTAACCCCCCCCCTTTGGGGAGATAAGTTGGTTAATAACCTAAATTGCATAATTGAATTCTTCTATGTCTACAGTATTCCCTTGGGTACGACCCTAACCTTGGTTAGGTTCTATTACTTCACAACGACCATTTTATCTCAAAAAGGAGATGTATCTTGGGGGACATCAAAGGTCCTTATTAACACTGCATTATTCTACATTTTTTTACCCTACTAACATTGTCTTTTTTTTTAACTCATTCTCCCTTTCTCCTATTTCAAGCTTTTCTGAGTGCTTTACTCTTATTTTTAGCTCATTGCCTTTTCTCACATCATTTTTCTTTTCAACTCATTGATTAGGTATCTGTTGATTTTTCTTGCACTCATAGTATATTTTTATCCTTTTTTCCATGTATCACTAACTTTCACCCTTTATGTGATTACCTTTAAACCAGCCACCCCCAACTCAGGCTTTTGGCCTGAGTCGAGGTGCACGATATCCAACCTATGGACCAGGGCCACTTTTGGTAGCTACGGTCAACTTTTAAGATTTTCTCCTTGGTCAAGGTGCACAATATTCAATGAAGGACCAGCGCCAATTTCAGGATTTTACATTGAACACGATTAGGTTACTTAGGCTTTTAGAAAGAAAAGGGTACATGCAAGGTTCAAACATTGGGATAAAGGGATACATTACATATTTGATTCATTATTTAGGCTAAGTGGACTAATATGAACAATGTCCTAAGATTCTTTCCTAACCAACTAACCTATAGTCTAAGTCAGAGTAACAGCAAAGTTCGAAAATAAAACACAGTATAAGAATTTTGCAAATAAAGGTCACACACACATGGCACTGATTACACTATTTACATATTTTCTCCGTTCATGCTTTTCATCACAATCAAGCCTCACTTATCAGAACAAGAACTACTAATTAATCAAACACGTATGGTTGCTACAATACTAACTACCAAAAATTTGATGGTATCAGTTTTCACACAAAACGAACATGTGCCATAGACGTTAGTATTACATGCTACTAATGCTACCTGCTTATCTTAAACATACCGGTTCAATAGAAAATAAATATCCTTTGGGAAAATGAACACAGGAAAGAAAACCCTTCCGATAAAAATTTAGGATAGTTATAGGTCATTGTTACTCAGACTTCACTGAGGCCTATAACTACCCACACCCCTATTGAAAAGATTTCTGTTGTCATTAATGCACAAAGTATCACAATAATGAAGCATAGGGACAAAAATTATACCTGGGCACCTAAGTGCCAGTCTCTGGCTAAGTCTGAGCACCCTCAACCTGCTTAATGGTCTCCTCAGTAGTAGGAGAATGTCTAGAGGTTCCAATATCCCTTATACTCTCTAACTCTTATGCTCGCCGCTCCTTTTCATCCTGCATGGACTGTAGCCTAGCAAGCTAGAACTACTACTTCTCTGCCATCCCCATTTTTTGTCTTATGATATCAATATCATCAATATGGGGTCACTTCTCAAGGGAAAGAAGTGGTGCCTCGAGAGAAAATAAAACTACCACCAGATTGTTTGGATCGACTTGTGGTAGAACAATTCGTGCCACTACTACTGCTCTCATCTCTAATCAAAGTTAATAGATCTCTGTCCAAATGGCCGTCAATAGGTTGTGCTAAGCTAAGGCTCTACTGTACTCACCTCTTAAACATATCAATACAGCTATTAAATAGTGTGAGTCTCTCTTTAATAGCAACCACAGTGTTTGTCTGCTTACGTGCCTCAGCCTCTAAGAGGCTGAATCTGATGTGGTGACTGAGTCAACTGTTACTCAGTGCAAGCTTACCTCCGTGCCCTGGCCCGAATAGATGTCGTTGAGACATAAACCATGCCATTGGGTGCTGCATCTGTGGGCACAACCTCTGATGCAGTAGTGGTAGTAATGGACCCCGTCTCTACATCTGTCTCTATCTATTGGGGCCCCTCAATAGTGGGAGCAGTAGTGATTGAAGAAGATGGAGGCTTAGGTGGTGGACTATAGTGAACATCTCGAGCATATGGATATAAAGGCATGGTGCTCGTCGAAGGGTCACCGAGTTCTCATCATCCTTGATTAGGCTGTCATCTAAAGTCCTTCGAACCTCAATCAGAGAATCCAAATGATGAAGGATCTCCATCCTTGACTCTATACAAAGTCGATATATCAAGCACGGGGGAGAGATGCAGGTATACCTCTTTAGTGTTGCCTCATGAATATGCTCTGCAATCAGGCAGGCCCAGTCTATGCCATAGCTAGCAAAGATGCTGGTAACCAATACTGCAAAGTCCAGCATCAGGGTACTATCTGCATGTATAGCCCGAATCAGTGACATCACCACAACCCACAAAAATTTACTAGTGAAGCTAAGGGACGGCTTCATTATTGGCTCTAATAATGTAGATACCCACCTAGGGTCCTGGCCCTGCTCAGGAATGTGGTCAACAACCCATCTCATCAAAGTGGCCTTTCAAGTTTGATCTCTCATCAAGGCCTTGTCCCGAGTCAGTTCGATCTGTAGTCAAACTTTGTTGTGGTCCTAAAGGCTTGGTACTCGGGACCAAAAAACATATAGTGGATTGTGGCCTCAGATATATCAACCTGTACATCCCTCACCTCTGTATATGTCAATTGGGGCTGAGTGAAGAATCTCTTCCCCTTTGGGAGAGAACTAAAGACAAGGGAAGCGTACGATGCAAAGAACTCATGAACCATAAGTGGGAAGTACTCCCCGACTATGCTGCCAGCCACTAGATCCTGTATTGATCAATGGTTCCCTGGAGGCTAGGGATACTGTCTAGCCCTAAGGTGATGATCTAGGACTCCTCGTATATGGAATAGGCTATACTACCTCGCTTATCTTTCTGTATGTCACCCCTAGAGATATCCTGTATACCCTATATGCACCACCAGCTAGATAGAGCATCCAAAGGTGAGGGTCGTGCTCAGGGTACTGTTGAAGAATCGGACTCTAACTCATTTCCAGATCTGGACTCGAATCCCTCTCCGGAAGGATTCATCTGTATTGAGTTGTTGTCCTTATTGTCTCACTTATCTAATTAGGCAGGTTGGACCACAATAGCCTGAGTCTGAGGCTTCCCAGACTGTAGACTGGCATCCCATGTTTGTGGTCGTTTGGCGTGTACATCAACCTGGACATCGAACTCCTCTAAAGATCTATGAGCCTCGGAGTTGCCCTGATCCTCTATGGATTCACCTCGTAACTTCTACTGTAAGGCACGTACCTCATTTTTGCTTGTTTTTTTAAGGCCATAGTACCTGAAATTCACACATTTCACATTATGATTAGCTCCACAAGTAAAGGAACAACAAGTAAGAACAATCTAAACTGGTGAGAGATGAATCTATGAAGGCTCATTTATGAGCTATAGTGGAAACTACAAATCTTAAAAAAAGACCATCAGAGATTTGTAGGGTGCAGGTGACTTAGCTATTGGAACTACATCTACGATACTAGTTATGACTCATATAACATTCCATGAGTCATTGATGTTGTTCCATTCTTAAATTTCAGCAAGCATGGCACTACGAGACATGCCTACGAGCCATAGACTAATCTATGACTCGTAAAAGGTCTCGTCTAATGGAGTCTCAGAAACTGAAAGTTAATAGAACTTCACACCAGGGGAAACTACAACTCATGGAATATTTCGGGGGATGTTGAAGGCCCTCATGGTGTGAAATTTTTGGTAACTTGGTTTTTAAAGTCTGTCAAATGGGTCCTAAAACAACATCATCAGACCATGATTATAGAAATCAGCACTGAAGTAAGAACATTATACACCCTATAAGATCTCAAGAAATTCCCCAATACCCTATATGCAACAATTATACACTACCTACTAATTTAAAGTTTACATATTTACACCATAAACCGACACCCGTTTGAAAGTTAGAAATTAATCACACACATGCAGTCACACTTCATTTTTCAAACAATGATTTCCATGAAATTTGAATGACATGTGACGACATGAATTTTTTGCAATAACATTCAAACAAAACACGACCATACACATATTCTGGCATTTTACATTATTCGAAATAATGATAACAACTTACTCAAGGTTAAAAACATATCACATACAAAATCAACTACTAATTCAAACCCATTTAGTTTGGACTACCATACCCATCAAAACGTTCAACATAATGACATTAATTTCGGTATTACAAGGGTTTTAGGCAAAGAACTTACAAAATTTGATAAAAAAAGATGGAAAATTGAAAGAGGAATTCGAGGGGGGCAAAACCCTAGGTCCCTGGAGTGATACTGTAAAATTTGTCAAAAAACATTAACGAAGGCCGGATGGTAATTGGAGTGATAGGGTAGGAGAAAGGGGTCAGATGTTTTGGGAAATGTTTTGAGAATGAGGGGTAAATATTATTTGACCCTTTCTTTATACATTGACCGGATCAGGTGAGTATTGGGCCCAAGCTTTATGGAATGCCGATTATGGGTCGTAGGGTTTTCTATGGTTTGTAGACCCTAGTCCTAAAGCCCTAGTTTTGAAAATTGGCTTCATGGACTCGTCTACGGGCCATATGTAGAAGTATAACTTATAGAGTGGGTCGTAGAAGCCCTAACACTTAGACAAATTAGAGAACTTATCTGGAGTCCACAAGCCCCATTCAGTCCCTGTAGTTTTATCTATGGGCCATAAAGTTGGCTCATAGACTGGAGTGGACATTATTTTTCTCACTGGAAGGATTCTATAAGTCAGTGTATGGGTAATTGTTTGAAAACGGCCAGTACAACTGGTCATAGAAGCACTTCCTGTTGTTTATTCAGCCTAAGGTGGCTTGACTTGGTATTGTACCTTCATATTCTTCACAAAACACATTGTTACCCCATATACCACCAATCTAGAGTCTAAAATTTACAACTCACTCTATGACCTAATATGCCTAAAATCAAACTATATACAAGTCTAGAATCTGAAACCAAGACAAAACTACCACTTATTACATCAAATATCTTGGGTTGCCTCCCAAGTAGCGTCTGATTTATTGTCGCAGTACAAATTGGAAAACATGGTAACTTACACTTTACCAGGTGTCCAAACTTCCAACTTCAAGTCATCAAGCATCTTTATTGACTGACAGATGTTGAAGAAGGCTTCTTTATCATTCAATTGAAACTTGAGTTGGTCAAATTTCATACCCACTAGTGCTCACCCAGTATCTAGGAAAGGTCTTCCCAAGATGATTGGGACTTGAAGGTCGACTTTGCAATCAAGGATCACAATATCTGCAGAGAATATGAATTTCTCTACTCTGACAAAGATGTCATATAGTATCCCCATAGGTTTTTTCATCGTTAGGTTAGCCATCAACAATCGAATGCTCGTAGGAGTAGGGACCCCTAATCCTAGCTTTTTGAAGACCAAAAGGGGCATCAGATTTATGCTGGCACCAACATCACGTAATGCCCTTGCGAACTCATCATTTTCAATGGTTCAGGAAATGGTGAATGCTTTGAGATCTTCTCGCTTTTGCACCAAGGACCTTGTCTCTATCGAACTGCAATGTTAAAGCAATTGGGAGCTCATGGCTTATAGTCCACTTTTTTGTGACCAAGTCCTTCTTGAACTTTGCATACCCAGGAATTTTCTCTAATGCCTCAGTAATAGAGATATTCATGGAGAGTTGTTTCTGTATGGAGAGGAGGTTCTAGAATTTACCTTCCTCCTCTTTCTTTTTGATTCTCTAAGGGAAAGGAGAAGGAGGTCTATGAATGGGTTTCAACTTTTGTGGCATACCTGTAGCATCACTCATTCCATCCTTGGCACGAACATCTCTCGTCGATGTATCTTTGCTCTCAACTATCTCCTCATGAACATCATCATCATCTACCGACATTAGAGGGTCAGTGGTCTATTTTTCCACAATTAGTAGTAACTGTCATACACTACCCCTCATTCTTTTGATTCTGAACTGTATTGTTAGGCAATGTACCTTTCTGGCACTGGTTTAATTAAGTTGACATTTGACCGAATTGTCGCTCTAGCTTCTTGATAGCCATAGAATGAGACTCGAATTTTTTGTTAATACTAGATATGTCAGACTTCATCCCCTTCAACGTCTCATCCTGAGCGCCATCCTTCGTCAACAGGCGATCAAGCATCTCCTCAACTCTAGAGCA
The DNA here is from genome assembly GCA_011800125.2 of Solanum clarkiae. Lineage (NCBI taxonomy): Eukaryota > Viridiplantae > Streptophyta > Magnoliopsida > Solanales > Solanaceae > Solanum > Solanum clarkiae. Next base: position 23,431 of record JAABOM020063535.1, on the reverse strand, counting down.
ACCAGCATCTGAATCTCGATTTTGTGGTAGCACATACAGACCATTCCTATAAGCATCTCTAGTCCCTAATTAGCATCTCTATCCTGGCCTCTATTTTCATCATAGTAGTCTCCTAGATTTTTGTTTGTAGAGGCACCATCCCTATTTTTATTTAGACCTTGGTTTCCTTGACTTTGCGCAAATAGTCTTGATTGGACCCTTGAGTGTTAGTCCGAAATCCCACCATATGATCAGTGATGAAGAAAGCACCCTTCTTGTAGTATGGCTCCTCGTATATGGGTGCAGTAAAGGCTGATGAGCTACTACATTCACATGTTCTTGGTTCAGCTTCATCAACAATTCGACATCTGTACTAATACGAGCAAGCTCTTCCATCATGTCATTTATGTTTTCTTGCACCAAATTAGTACTGATTGTGAATGAGATATTTGTTTTCAAGTTGTCTCTCATCTCGTATGCACTGTTTGTCTTGACCACTTTTTCTAATCTCTTAGTAATCACCAAAAATGGATGATACAGGCCTCCCATGATGGTGTCAGCAATGACTTGGCTATTCTCGTCCATGGCTTGATAAAAGATCTTCGCTAAGGCATCATCCATGATTTTATGGTTAGGGACACTCCTCAGGCACTTTGTGAACCTCTCCCACGTAGTACTAATCGATTCACCAGGTTGTTGCTCAATGTTGCAGATTTGGTCCTTCAATTTCAGCTTCTTCAACCTTGGAAAGAATCATTTCAAAAAATCCTTCTGTAGTTCAGCGCAGCTTGTAATTGAACTCTGTGAAATCTCGAACAACCATAGTGTTGCATCACCTATTAAAGAAAAATGGAACACATGGAGGTCAATGGCATCCATATGCAGATTCTAGCTTCCCATCGTACTATTATAAATGAAAATAACGTTGTGTAGATGCTTATGCAAATCCTCTTATGGTAGGCTCGTAAATAACCTGTGCTTCTGCAGTATTTGTGGTAACCCACTTGAAACAACAAACTTTGTGTCATTTAGTAGTGGCGGTAACACAATTGTTCCAGTGACATCTATCACCATAAGGTCAAGCCGATATTGACTCCATGGATGAGTTACGACATTTAGACCCTATGATAGTGGGTCATTATCCTCAAGAGGAGATAGGTCATTATTGTTATCATTGTTGCTCTGGTTCAATTTTGCATTAGCTATATCAGTTGCAACATTATTCGTATTGTCTTGGGCCATTCTTCTCAACGTTCTTTGGATCTCTGGGTCAAACAAAGTGAAGGGTATGCCTCAACTTTGAGTGTTATGCATACACTACACCTACATGTTGATACAGAACAAAAACAAAATGTAAAATGAGGAAAATAAGAATTAATTCCCGAATCACTCAAATTAAACAAGTCTGGTTGTATTCCTTAGCAACAATGCAATAATCTTGATTTGCCCAAGCTATACCTCCTTTTGGAAGGTTAAAGCAGACTGTGTGAAGAAACATAATCTAAACAAGGTTAGGGTTGAACCCGGAGGGAGTGTGGTAGACTCAGAGTAATATCAAGCAATTTGGGTTAATTAACTTACTTATCTCCTGAAAAGGGGGTTTGTTATTCATAAAAAGTAATCCTAAACTAGCAAAAGTGTTGTGAAATCAGTAAGAAGAGTCACTAGGGTATAGTACTCCCCATGATTCCCTAATTTAGTATTACCAAATAATCACATTCTTTTCTAACGTGTTTTATACAGAACGGTAAGTTAAGTTTACCAAACCTTTTGATCTAGGCGAGAGGTAAATTTCACTATGTTATTTGATCCATCCACGAAGTATGACATTACTAACCCTTACCTATTGTTCCAGTATGACCTCTCCTTGATCTAGTTTTATTGATTAGACGAGAAAAAATAGATTGAATCCTGTCAATTAATCTCTTTTCTCATTTATTACTATCTTGATCAGTTAGTAACAACTAGGCGAGTTCTAATGTTGGCTACCATTAAAAAGCAATCAAAACTAAGAATTAATTAATATGTGCATGCACACTTGTTATTTCTTCATCGTTCCCACAACCCTAGTTGTGGATCTATCTATGCATTATCATTTTAGATACAAGAATCATGAAATAGAATAACATAATTGAACACTTAGAAGGATGAATTTAAAAGCAAGAAATCCCAACTCTTCAATGGAAATCACAAAGTATGAATTAAAATCAGAAAATAATATTCCAAAAACTTCTCTCACTGTTTCTGGTCATTCTCCTCTCTTTACTTACTGAAAATAACCTAAAAATATATTTGTAATACTTAAAATACAAATTCAAAATAAAATAAAAAATTGAATTTGGCTAGCAATACAAGCAGACTTATAGGTCTAAAAAGTTCTATGGCTATATTAGCGCTTCATGGACTTTATTCTACAAATCTCGGCACAACTTCTATGAGACTTTTCTATAGGTCATATTCAAACTTATGGCCCATATATGGTTTCGTCTAATGACTTCTCAGAAAATCGACACTTTTGATCTTCATAGTACGGTACCTTATCTTAAATTCATACAACTTTCCATGACTCGCCTGGTAGTTTAGAGATGCAACTTCAAAAAACTCACCCTATCATAGGATCTCACTTACGTACCCCACTCTGTAGCTCGTGGAAACTTCCACGGCCTGTAAAGTGTGTCGTAGATCATCAAAAACTGCAACAACTGCACTCGTTGCCCAAAATCATGTCAAATCTTATAATCCTAAAAAGCAAACATAAAAACACATCAAACCCACTAACATCTCTTTGAGAGCCCACAAAATTCTAAGTTTTAAGCATAAAAAGTGGTGTATTTTGATAGCACAACAAGTAACACGTTGATTTACAATAATCTCAAATATAAAACTCCTATTTAAATTACTAAGGAACTTGATATTTTGAAAATACTTTCTATTACTAATTATCAAGGAACCAAGTATAAGCATTAAGTGAATCACCTTAAGTTCCTTATGAACATCTTAAGAGTTATGGTATCATTCCAAAAGTTGATTTATGTTTTCAAACTTATTCAAAAGACATATAAGATTCCACAAGTCGTGTGTATAGGCTATGACAATAACTATGATATTTATGAGAATAAGAGAACCAATGAGCAAAGATTAGATAAATTCTTCCTATGGCATACTATGTGCATACAATGTTCATATCATACATGACATGTGATGCATGGACTTCGAGCTATAATTGAAGTTAAGGGGCCTATTTGCCCAAATGACTATATATGTATATTAAACATATGACCAAAGGTTCACAAATATGGTTCTTGTTAGCTATCGAAAAAGACTACCTTTGCTACCATTTGGTGGGCATGTTATGCATTTGCATCTATATATCAAGTATTCACGACATGTGATTACTGGAGTATACAATATATATTTTAATACTAAAAAGTCGAATTTCAGCCAAGAAGGTTATTTGGGTTTTAGTTACAGGTGGTATCTCTATTACCCTTGTTACTATAATAATTTATGATTTTCTTTCTACCTTACATACCAGTATATCTTTATTCATACTGACAAACTATTGCCTAGAGATGATGATAAGTCATGAAAATTCGACTTTTGTGATGCTTTAAGCATGGGAATTTTGTGAGTTATCAAGGACTTTTGTTGGTTTAATGTGTGTTTTATGGTGTTTTGCTGGAAAACAGGTAAGGCATAAAATTTTTGACCAAGTGTAGAAAATGAGACAAAAGGTATCAAAGTTCAGCAACAAGGAAGCGACCACGGGCCATAACTATAGAAAGCTATCATGGACCTCCTCTTGGAGTTGAAATTGAACAGTGGTTGAACACAGGCTAATGGGTCCTTTCACAGGCCGTGGAACCCTTTGCGGATCACGAAAATGCACATGAGAAAGTTACATAACTTTGATTCACCATTGAAAATTGGATAAAAGGCACGAGTGAAGGTTCACAAAACCCTTCACGAGCCATGAACATCACCATAGACCGTGGATGTACCCGTGGAAATGAAGATGGGGACACATTGCAAAAGGATCTCAAAGGCAAAGTTCGAGGACTCTCCAACGAGTCATGAACTTCACCACGACCCATGAAGCCTGTGATGGAAGTGAATGTGAAAAAAAGTCCCAAAGTCAAGTTTCAGAGACATGTTCATGGTCCGTGAGCAAGTCCTCGGTCCATGCTAAACTTTGTTTTCCTATAATTATTAGGATTGTGTTTTCATCGTATATAAATAGGTTTTTGATTATTTTAGTTATGCATTATTCACTGCTAGAAACTCTTGAACGATAAAGGGCATAGTTATTGCAACATTGAACATGGAATTCTTTAATTTACATCATATTTGTATGATTTTGGATTTGTGAGTTCTTCCAATATACATTAAAGTGATTTAATTATGAATCTCTCATCTTCTTGTGGGTTGTTTACCTAGAATATACGTACCTAAAATCACAACTAGAATTGTGAGAACCATGACAATTCAACAAGATAGGCAAACTTAGGGTTGAGTTTTGGAATTGGGTAGTATATGTATTGTAATTTTCTTTCTCTTGAAATCTTTCTTAATGAGCTGATGTATTAGGAACCTGCCCGTATTCATTGCTTCTCCAAGAAGGAGGTAGTGATTAGTAAAAGAAGGGGTATATGGTGCCCTTAGATACCAAGGTAGATTGCGTGTACCGTGTATTGATGGTTTGATAGAAAGGATCCTTGATGAGGCCCATAATTCGCCTTATTATATTCACCTCGGTTCTACTAAAATTTATAGAGATTTGAGGGAGCTGTATTGGTGGGCAGACATAAAGTGGGACATTGTGAAATTCATTTCTGGTTTTCATAGTTGCCAACAAGTCAAAGCCGAATATCAAAGGCTGGGTCTCCTAACCCAAGACATAGAGATACCCACTTAGAAGTGGGAAGTGATCAATATGTATTTTGTTGTTGGGTTACCCAATACTAGAAAAACTTTTGATTTCATTTGGGTTGTGGTTGATAGGATGACGAAATTGGCATACTTTTTATCGGTTAAGACAACATATGGGGCTGAAGAGTATGTTAGGTTGTACATCCATGACTTGGTGAGATTGAATGGGGTTCCTTTATCCATCATATTGGATCGTGGAGCTCAATTTACTTCAAATATTTAGAGATTTTTCAAAGGGGTTTTGGTAATAGAGTTAAGTTTTCTACGATCTTCCACCCTCAAACGGATGGCCAAGCCGAACAGACCATCCAAACCCTTGAGTATATGCTTAGAGCTTATGTGTTAGAGCTTAAAGGTATTTGGAATGATCATCTCCCATTTATTTCTAGCATTGGTATGGCTCATTTTGAGTCTATCTATGGTAGACATTGTAGATCACCGGTGGGGTGGTTTAAGGTTGGTGAGGTGGCCTTTTTAAGACCAGATCTGGTTATGGAATCTCTTGAGAAGGTTAGGATGATTAGGGAAAGGTTGAAGATGGCCCAAAATTGTCAAAAGCCTTATGCCGATGTGAGGAGAAGGGAGCTTGAATTTAATGTTGATGATTGGGTCTATTTGAAGGTGTCACCTATGAAGGGTATGGTCTATTTTGTTAACATGGGCAAGTAGAGCTAAAGATATATGGGTCCCTATAGAATAATGAGAAGGGTTGGCAAGGTAACTTATGAGTTGGAATCGCTTAGAGAAATAGATTTGGTTCATCAGGTGTTTCACGTGTTTATGTTGAGGAAATTGTAGGTGATCCAAATGCTATTGTGCCTCTTCGTGTTGTGGGTGTGGTTGAAGACAATTTGACATATGAAGAGGTTATGGTTCAGATTTTGGATAGGCAAGTGAAGACGTTGAGAAACAAAGAGGTGTCTTCCGTTAAGGTCCTTTGGAGAAATCAACAAGTAGAAAGTGCTACTTGGGAGGCAAAGATTTACATGCAAAAGCTATATCCTTACCTTTTCCACTCATCTCAAGCCTAAGGTATTTATCTAAGTCCTTTATATGATCTCAAGTCTTAAGTTCAGCCCTCATGTCATTGCATATGTTAATATTTAAATTGACATGTTCATGATGATTTTACACTTATGATGAGATTTTTGAAAATGATGTTTAAGTGCATTGTCACATCATTATGTGGGATGAAATTCTCATGTTTGTGTCTCTCATACACATCTCTTTGACATTCGGGGATGAATGTTCCCAAAGGGGAGATATTATAATGATCCCAAAAAGTGCCCGAAAATGTGCCTCGGAAGTGTCCGAAATCATAATTTTCATACATCTCAAAATACGTGCATGATATCGAAAATATGACTTCATATTCTTGTTTAGGGGTTCATTTTGAGTGGAAAATGGGTCTAATTCCGATTTAAGAGCAAACAATTAGCAATTTTGATTTTCCAAAAATGCAATTTCCAGTGAGGTTTACCGTCCCTTCCACGACATGCAGTAGCATTAAAACTAGAGCAGATTTTTGACTTCAGTCCAAGACATTTAAGGATTAGGCCTAAGTATTCCCAAATGTGAAAATACCTATACTTAGTTATTTTTCACCCTCATATCATTCTAAACATTCCCCAATACTCATTCAAAGAGTTAGCCAAATATTTTACTCCCAAACTCAAGTCTCAAAACCATTTTTGGATTCTTAAGAATTGCACTCAAGCTTCAAGCCTCCAACTCCAATCTTCAAGTTCATCTCCAAAGCTAAGGTATGTTGGGTTTCTTTCATGGGTCCCTTCTACCCATGATACTAAAGCTTCCTTTTACTTAAATTTGAATGATTTAAAGATGATTTATTCATGGGTCTTATTTATTATGAAAATCACTGTGCACTATGTTGGGTTTTATGAAATTGTGACTGTTTTGTTATGTTTTTAGCTATGAAATCAAGCTCTATTGTAAGATTTGATGAAGGGTTTCGATGTATATTGCTTGAAGGTGTTACCAAGTATCTATTGATGGTTTTACGCTGGATTTTATAGCATGATAACATTCTTGAATTGTATGGTTTTACACTAGCACTACACACCCTCAAAGTGTTTGATAAAATGTTCGGTTATAATTTCTTGAGGAATTTAAGGTCCAATGCATGTCTTATGAGTTGAATGACTATATGATGATGAAATGAATGTATGTATATGAGGACTATATGACGATGAAGTGAATGTATGTATATGGTATTCTCTCTATAGTATTGGAATGTGACCATGCCATACTCGATGGTTGTGTGCTGGGTTACGTTGTCAAGGGATTTGTACCTTGATAACCTATCGAGGGTTTGTAAACCGACACCACGGGTGGTAGGGTACGACTATCTATCAATCTTGTTGGGGGTTTGTACCCATCAACCTATCAGGGGGTTTGTACTCTGGTACCATAGGTAGTAGCGTGCGATGATCCACCAACCTATCGGGAGGTTTGTACTCTGACATCATGGGTGGTAAGGTGCGATAATTCACCAATCTATTGACGGGCTTTGTACCTCAATCACCAAGGGTGGTAGAGTGTGACGATCCACCAATAGTGTAATGGTCTCTTCTTACACATATGTTATGTCCTATGTAAGCATATTTTACTTAAGCATTAATCATACATGTCGCATTGCTAGTATGTTATATTCATTGCTTATGATTATGCATTTTGCCTTTGTTTCCTATATCTTATTGCATTGCATCCTACATACTAAGTACATTTTAACGTACTAACGCATACACTATACCTACATGATGTCACCATGTAGGAATCAGAGCATCGCTTGATCCTCCTCCTCCTCCACGTGGCTAGTTCGATCGTCCTACAAGCTTGTTGGTGAGTCCTCCATTTCGGGGGTGTTGCTTATGATCTCTTGGTATGTATTAAGACTATTTTTCTTTTGTTTATGTATTGACTATGAGTGTGTCCCCGATTGCTTATCATGGCCCCCACTCTTATCTATGTAGTAGAGGTGTTGTTGGACATGATATGTATCTATATTATGAGTCTTGACTCTCTTGTTTCCTTATGTTATGATATGAAGGTTTATCCTTAGTCCCAATTCCTTTGTTTATGCTTAATTCTAATTGTCATTTTGAATGCTTCCATGAACAAGGATGTATAATGATATACTACGAGTCTCGTTTGGGGTTCCTTCGGGTTCCCCATTTGCCGATCACGTCTATGTCCTAGGCTTGGGTCATGACAAAGATGGTACGAAAGCGTTAGGTCGTTAGATCCTCCTAGTCCAACACATTGTGTTTATTAGAGTCCTATTCATGGTTGTGTTGTGAACCACAATTATGAGTAGGAGGCTATGAGACATTCTAGGTATTATTTCCCTTCATGTTTTGAGTTGTGCTATAGAGTTGAAGCAAGCTTTTCTTCCCTAACACTTGTTCTTTGCTATGCTAGATCATGCCTAGAAAAAGAGGAAGACGAGCCCACATGCCTGAGGAGCAATCGGCCAATGGAGAGATTAAGGATGCTCTCACCTTGCTTGCACAAGTGGTGGCTAATCAAGCCAATCAAGGGGCCCAAGCCCTTCATGTTCCTACACCGGCCTCTCGGGTGAGAGACTTCATAAAAATAAATCCTTCGGAATTTCATGGGTCAAAGGTGAGTAAGGATCCTCAAGAATTCATTGATGAGGTTTACAAGATTCTATCTATTATAAGTGTGAGGCCGAAGGATAAGGTAGAGTTGAAAGCTTACCAACTCAAAGGGGTAGCACAAATATGTCCAACCAATTAATCGAGGAAAAGAGAGTCAACTATGTGGTTCTTTGGGAGGAGTTCAAGGTGGCCTTCCTTAATTAGTTCTTCCCCCTTAAACTTAGGGAAGCTAATTTGGTGAAATTTATGAATTTGATACAAGGGTCCATAAGTGTGAGGGAGTATGCCCTCAAGTTCAACCAACTTTTGAAATATGCTCCACATTTGGTAGCCGACTCAAGATCTTTGGTGAAAAAATTTATGATGGGTATGTCCGACTTGGTTAGTGAGGAGTGCAGGTCTACCTTGTTGATTAGTGACATGGACTTGTCACGTTTGATGAATTAGGCCGAGCAAATTGAAGGGGATAAATGGAAGAAGAGGCGGGGTCTTTAGGCTAAGAGGGTCCGTTCCGAGGGTAAGTTCCAGAAGGGTGGCCGGATACACCAAGGCCAAGGGTCCTTGAATGCTTCTAGTAGGAGATTTGCCAATAACATACCAAGGACCCAAGGTGTTGGTGTTGTGGTACATAATGAGATATGTCCTAGGTGTGGTACAGCCTTGGGCACATTTAATTTGGTTTGGGTGACTGTTGATCATTTGACCAAGTCAGCACACTTCTTACCTATAAAGACTAGCTACAATGTGTAGTAGTTGGCTAGTTACCTATAAAGACTAGCTATAATGCAGAGTAGTTGGCTAGGTTGTATATTTAGAACATTTTAAATTGCATGTGTTCCAGTATCGATAGTATTAGCCACAAGTTCTATGTTTACCTCTCATTTTTGGTTGGCTCTTTAGCATTGTTTGGATACTAAAGTGGATTTGAGTTCAGCTTTCCACCCCAGATAGATGGACTGACTGAGTTCACTATTCAGGGGTTGGAGGACATACTACGGGCTTGTGCGACTGATATTTGGGGCTCGATGGGACCAGCACTTACCATTGGCAGAGTTTGCTTACTATAATAGTTACCATCTTAGCATCAAGATGGCACCATTTGAGGCCTTGTGTAGCTGAGGTGTAATATAACATGCCACACCTTAAATGTACTTGTCCTATGCATATGAAACATGATATGGCTTTTCAAATTAGCACCAATTTTTAAAAGTGCTTGAATCTCAATCAGAGGATGATATGTATGTCTAATACTGAAGAGAGTTGAGTGTAAATAAGTTTTAAGTCAACTTGAGGAGATCACAACCGTAAATGAAGTGAGAGAAGTGAGGTGCTTGTAGGACTTAGGGAGCTAGCAGGCGAGTCACCTACTTTCATAGCTTAAATTTTCTAGCCAAAGAGAGAGGAGGCCCGACGTCGAATTTATTCAAGTCCGATTATGAATAATGTCCATGTAAAAGGTGTAACCTTAGCCCATGTTTTACCATCATAAATTCACTATATTTTCAGCCCAAGAATAATAGACAAAGGACCCAAGTACGACAAAACTCACTTGGTGAATTGGGCCAAAACTAAGTATGGAGAAAAGGGAAAAGTGGCAGCTAAGGCCCAACAAATTTGAACCCTCTAAGGCCCAAGTGAAAGTGGCAAGAAGCTACATCACCAGCTTAGTAAAGTAAGGCTAAAAATTCCTTAGTAGGTCGGCCAAAGACCTTCTTTAAAAAGGGTTTAAAACAACTCCCATAAGCCATTTCTATGTTGAACAAAAAAAATCATATTGTTTTGCAACTTCTCTCTCAACTCTTTCTTGACTTTACAAGCAGCCACAAGAAACTTTTAGGGTTCTTGGAGAATCCCTATACCTTGAGGGTAAAGGTAACTATTTTAGTATCATTTTCGTATGTAAAAAAAGAGGCTAAGCTGATTATACCTTTGCTGAAATTGTTGGACAACATGTGTTCCAAAAGTTGTTGCTTGTTTATGTGGATGCTTTTCTCTTTTTGGTTGGATTGATTATGATGGAAGACTACTGTTCTTAATGAGTATTTGTTCTATAATTATGTGTAAAGGCTGTTGCACCATTTTTACAGTCAGCAAAAGTGAGTTCTTGTGTGATATTGTAATTGTGCCTGTAATAGGAACTTGTGGGATGATTGATTGAAGACTATAGTATCAAGTCCTCCACCTATTTTGAGGACTATTTTGAACTATTTTATGACTGGTTTTATGTGTATAAATGGTGGGGACAGTTTGGTTAAAGTTGGAACAAGTTTTGAATTGTTGACGTCGAAATGTAGCGAAGGGATGTAATGTTATGCTGCCTATTTGTATGTTGTGTGGAATTGCTATGTGTTATGCTTTGTGGGATGCTCTAAGACTATTATGGAACTAAAATAGGCGGAACATGATATGTATATGAGAATGTGTATTAGAAAATATGATTAGAGGCGAAAAGGTTGAAAGAATACGCTCGGGTTTATGATTGTACACTTGCTGCCCGTGTGTTGTTTTTGTCAGATTAGGCTGCCAAGATGTATCTATTGGCTGCTAATGCTATTTTTATCACCCACTATATTGTAGATAAATATTTGGAGGAGCGGAAGGTTATCTCAAGGTAATAGCGAGGTAGTATAATGAGGTATGCAAGGCTACTCTCTTTCGTATTACTTGGCATGAAATCTAGATTCTTCCTTGGCACATAAAGGCACTTACCAACTCCGACACAAATATTAACCATGTCTCCACTCTTTTACATGTTCATATGCTCCCATACATAGTCACCTTCAAATCTGCATACATATGTGGATACTAAGTTACATGGGTTCTTGTTACTAAAGAAAGTTCACGAGTTGTTTCATCTCGTACACATTCCATTATTTGTGTAACGTACTCTTTTCATTGTCATATTGTCTTGTATGATTATTTACATTTCACATGCTACATCTACAGTCCTACAGCTTCAATATTATGACCACAAAAAGAATCATCTCAAAAGTAATTGAAAGATAAAGTAAAGTATATTGCCTATTGATATGTGGTAACCCGAAGGGTGTAAGAATCACCTAGCCAGAGTCGATCATATCATGGGGGGTAGCCCAAGGGATGACAGGAAAAGCCTAGCCAGGGACGATCCCGATATAGATTTACCACTAATCAGCTGGTCATTCATATTACATGTTGTGCACAGATTATACAGTAAAGGTAAAGTAATAAAAAGAACATAAAGTACATGATCCCATAGTATAATTAAAGGTGGTCTCTTATTCTAAACCAGTGCATAGTTTCATTTGAGTTTTTACTTTATATACAGTATTTCCTACCTTACATATTTAGTACATTATCTTGTGCTGACGTCCCTTACGGGGAACCTGCATTTTATGCTTCAAGTACAGGTGCTAGTCGATCTCCCAAGTAGGAGTATAGGATATCTAACTATTGTTACCAAGCTCCAGGTTGCTTCGGATCTTTGTGTGTCTAGAGCTTATATTTTTGTATTATATAGTTAGTCGAGGCGGGTCCTGTACCGACCCTTATCAGATACTTTTCCTTATCTAGATGCTTTGTAGACTATGTAAATTAAAGTGTGGCTGTGTCTCATACTTTAGACAATGTGGCCCTATCGGCCTAGCCATATGTATTTCCTTATGCCTTGTTATTACTGTTTACTTTCTTAAAGACATGTTGAATATAGAAATCCCTTGTAATATATATAGAAAGCATAGGGATAAAGGTTTGCTCTCTCGAGTCTTATCAGCAACGGGTGTTAGTCCACCTTAACGGGACTTTGGGCGTAACAGAAGTGGTATCAGAGCAGGTCATCCTAGGGAGTCTACACAGTTGTATCTATGTAGAGTCTTGTTTATATATGTGTTGTGCACCACATTTATAAGAAGGAGGCTACATGGCATTTAGGAGTTTTCACTTTCTTTTCATTATTTAGATCGTGCCATTGAGCCAAGTGTAATAGGTGTACTATGTCTAACTCCTAAGTTGTTTTGTACAGCAAGTATGCTAGAACCAGGAAAAACAAAGGTAAAGTGAAGGGAGTAGAAGTGGGGGTTGTTATACCCAGTCAGGTGAGATAACGAAATGAGGCTCAAGAAGAGTCTTTGTCACAGACATCTCCAACTCCTCCAGCTCCTGATGAACCAGGAAGTAGTGAAATTCCCCCGGAACCACCTATCGATGCTACTGTGTAGGATCTGAGGAATGCAGTACAACTATTGACTTGTACAGTTATTGGTCAAGGTCAAAGACACTAAGGTCCAGTTATAGGTGTAGGTTCTGTGAATAGGTAGCTAGCACGAGGATACCTTACTTCCTTAATTTGGACCCTCTATCCTTCACTAGGTCAGATCCTAATGAAGATCCCCAAGACTTTATTGATCAGATTCAATGCACTTTAGATGTTACATATGTGAGTGGTACAGAAGTTGTCGAGTTAGCGACATATAGGTTGAAGGGTGTGGCTATATTGTGGTATGAATCTTGGAAGCAATCTAAGGGTATAAATGTACCTCCAACTACCTGGAAGGAGTTCAAAGAGGCATTTCTTGACCATTACTTGTCATTAGAGATTCAAGAGGCCCATGCAGCTCAGTTCTTGAACCTCCATAAAGGGAATATGAGTGTGAGGGAATATAGCCTTCAATTTAATTCCCTGGCAACGTATGCTCCTAATTTAGTTGCTACTATGGCAGATAGAGTTCATCGATATGTGCATAGATTGGATACGTATCTGGTCAGAGACTGTACACTTGCTTCCTTAAACAAAAACATATATATTGCGAGAATGCAAGCTTTTGCATAGAAATTGGAGGATTAGAGGCAAAGGAGAAGGACACAAGAGTTAGAAAGGGCGCAATCCAAGAGGGCCAGGTCTACAGGGAAGATTACACCACCCCAAGGTGAGGTCAGGCCTCAGTTTTCTAATAGATTTCCTAGGCCATCATCCTCTTACTCAACAGTCAGTGCTCCACCATAACTTTAGGGGTCTAGGAGTAATTAGTTTGGTCAACGAGGTGAAGAACAAGGTGCACAGACAGCAGGATATTCGGCAGGCTAGCAAATGACTCCTAGGCAACCTTGTAAACAGTGTGGAAAAAGTCATTCAGGTATATGTCATGTTGGGACAGATGCTTGTTATTGGTGTGGTGCGCCAGGGCAAATAATAAGAGATTGCCCAAGGGGGCGTATATGTGATATAACACAATGTACTAGGTCAGTTATTGTATCATCATTGTTAGTCCCTCTATTGGCCAGGGGTCAAAAAGCACCTATCGATCGTGGTAGAGGTATAAGAGGGGCAGCTAGCTCTAGCGAAGTCCAAAATCGCACTTATGCTCTGGGGGAGTTGGCAAAATTTAAAGCTTTACTCGATGTGGTCACAGGTACATTATCCATCTTTTCACATAATGTATATGCATTAATTGACCCTAGTTCTACGCTATCATACATTACCCCACTAGTTGTTATGAAGCTTAAGTGAACATTCAAATTATTAAACAAACAATTTGAAGTGTCCACACCAACCGATGAATATATTATGGCTAGAAGGGTTTATTATGACTGTGTAGTAACTGTTTGTCACTGTGAACATTGGCTGACCTTATTGAGATATAAATGGTGGAATTTGATGTTATAATGGGCATGGATTAGTAAGCTTCTTGCTATGCCACCATGGATTCCCGAACTAAGAGTGTGTACTTCCACTTTCCAAATGAGGCAGTTCTTGAATGGGAAGGCAATGTTGGGGTGCTAAAAATAGAAGCTGAAAAGTAAGCTAACTTCTGCACCTGTGCTAGTACTTCCAGAATGCACTGAGGGGTATGCAGTGTATTGTGATGTTTCAGGAGTTGGCTTAGGGTGTGTACTGACATAACATGGTAGGGTAATTGCTTATGCATCTACACTGCTACGACCACATGAGAAAAACTACCCAACATATGATCTTGAGCTAGCAGTGGTTGTGTTTGCTCTGAAAATATGGCGCCACTATTTGTATGGGGTTCACACTGGCATATATACTAATCGTAAGAGCCTACAATACATTTTTAAGCAGAAATACCTAAATTTGATACAGCGGAGATGGCTAGAGTTAATAAAGGATTATGACGTTGATATATTATACCACCCGAAGAAGGAAAATATGGTAGCCGATGCTCTGAGTAGTAAGGAAATCATGAGTATTAGTGATCAAGCCATGGTAAGTCAAGGAATAGCTAAGGATCTATGACAACTAGCTAGTTTGGGAGTTCGCCTTCTTGAGACTTCAATTAAAGGGGTTGTTGTGCATGATACTGCGGAGTCTTCATTACTAATGGAGGTGAAAGAAAAACAATTCGAGGATCCTATCTTACGATGACTTAAAGACAAGGTGAGTCAAGGTACGATAGAGGGCTTTGACCTTACACAAAATGGAGTGCTTTACTGCAAAAATAGATTATGTGTGCTTGATATCAATGGACTAAGGAAGAGGATAATGGAAGAAGCTCATCATTCCCAATATTCCATCCATCCAGGATCAACTAAGATGCATCATGACCTAAAGGGAATGTTTTGGTGGGGAGGCATGAAAAAGTACTTGTGTATTGGACTTTAAAGGTAGTTGGGTGGACCATTTATCACTTATTTGAATTTACCTATAATAATAGCTACCACTCAAGTATCAAGATGGCACCTTACAAAGCTTTGTATGAAAGGAAATGTAGGTCTCCAATTAGATGGTTTGAAGTGGGTGAAACCATCTTTCTTGGGCCAGATCTATTACAACAAGCCATGGAAAAAGTTAGGGTAATGTAGCAATGGCTAGAAACAGCCCAAAGTCATCACAAATCATATGTGGATGCTAGAAGGAGAGGACTAGAGTTTTCAGTAGGGGATTGGGTATTCTTAAAGGTTTATCCAATGAAAGGGGTTATGAGATTTGGTAAGAAAGGAAAACTGAGCCCACGTTATATAGGGCCATATCAGATTACTAAGAGGTTCGGGCAGGTTACATATGAGCTAGAGCTACCCCAACAGCTTTCAATGGTTCATCTAGTTTTTCATGTCTCAATGCTTCAAAAATGCATAGGTGACCCATCCTCTATCACTTCTATTGAAGATGTCCAAGTTACAGAAGATTTCACCTATGAAAAGGTAAATATTGCTATTCTAAATCATCAAGTTAAGAAGCTAAGGAATAAAGAAATAGCTTTAGTAAAAGGACTCTGGAGAAACCAGCAAGCGGACGAGATAACATGGGAGGCTGAGGATGCAATAAAATCAAAATACCCTTACTTATTTGAAGCTAAAAAGGAAGTGCAACATGCAGAATTGGGGCCTTAGTAGGTACGTGTGTTTGAATGATTATTGCACTGAACATGGTTAAGCTATCTAATTATGTTAACATTCGAGGACGAATGTTCCTAAGGGGGGGAGGATGTAACACCCCACAGCTTATGTACTTGTCCTATTCAAATGAACATGACATGGCTTCTCAAATTAGCGCCAATTTTTAAAAGTGCTTGAATCTCAAATTAGAGGGCAATATATATGTCTAACGTTGAAGAGGGTCACGTGTAAATAAGTTTTAAGTCAAATTGAGGAGATTATAACCTTAAATAAAGTGAGAGAAGAACTTAGGAAGCTAGTAGGTGAGTCATCTACTTGCTTAGCTTAAATTAGCTAGCTAAACGGAGACGAGGCCCGATGTCAAATTTGTCCAAGTCCGATTATAAATAAAGTCCGTGTTAAGGGTGTAACTTTAGCCCATGTTTTAGAAACACAAATGGACTATATTTTCATCCTAAGAATGATGGAGAAAGGATCCAACTATAACAAAACTCACTTGGTGAATTGGGCCAAAACTAAGTAGGGAGAAAAGGGAAAAGTGGGCAACAAAGGCCCAACCAATTAGAACCCAATAAGGCCCAAGTGAAATGGGTAAGAAGCTGCATCACCAGCTTAGTAAGGTAAGGATAAAAATGCCTCAGTAGGTTGGCCAAAGTCCTTATTTAAAAAGGGATTAAAATAGCTTAATAAGCTATTTTTAACTTGAACAAAAAAAATCACATTGTTTTGCAAGTTCTCTCTCAAATCTTTGTAGACTTTACAAGCAGCCACAAGAGACTTTTAGGGTTCTTGGAGAATCCCTACACCTTAAAGGTAAAGGTAAGTAAGAATACTTATATGTTTAGTATGATTTTCTTATGTAAAACAAGAGGCTAAGCTGATTATACCTTTGCTGAAATTGTTAGATATCATGTGTTTCAAAAGTTGTTATACATTTTTCTTGTTTATGTGAAAGCTTTTCTCTTTTTGGTTGGATTGATTTTGAATAGAGTCTACTGTTCTTAATGAGTATTGGTTCTGTAATTATGTATAAAGGCTGCTTCACCATTTTTACAGTCTGCAAAAGTGAGTTCTTGTGTGATATCGTAATTATGCTCGTAATAGGAACTTGTGGGCCGATTGACTGAGGACTATGGTCTCACTTCCTCCACCTATTTTGAGGACTGTTTTGAAATATTTTTATGACTAGTTTTATGTGTATATATGGTGGGGACTATTTGTTTAAAGTTGGAACAAGTTTGGAATTGTTGACATCAAAATGTAGTGAAGGGATGTAATATTATGCCGCCTATTTGTATGTTGTGTAGAATTGTTATGTGTTATGCTTTGTGGGATTCTATAAGACTATTATAGAACTAAAACAGGCGGCACATGATATGTATATGAGAATGTGTATTAGAAAATATGATTAGAGGCGGAAAGGTTGAAAGAATACGCTCGGGTTTATGTTTATACACTTGCTGCCCGTGTGTTGTTTTTATGAGATTGGGCTGCGAAGATGTATCTATTGGCTGCTAATGCTATTTTTATCACCTACTATATTGTATATAAATATTTGGAGGAACGGAAGGTTATCTCGAGGTAATAGCGAGGTAGTATAACGAGGTATGTAAGGCTACTCTCTTTCATATTACTTGGCATGAAATCTATATTCTTCCTTGGCACATAAAGGCACTTACCAACTCTGACACAACTATTAACCGTGTCTCCACTCTTTCACATGTTTATATGATCCTATACATAGTCACCTTCAAATATGCATACATACGTGGATACCAAGTTACATGGGTTCTTGTTGCTAAATAAAGTTCACGAGTTGTTTCATCTTATACACATTCCATTATCTGTGTAACATGCTGTTTTCATTATCATATTGTCTTGTATGATTATTTACATGTGACTTGCTATATCTACAGTCCTTCAGCTTCAATATTATGACTACCAAAAGAATCATCTCAAAAGTAATTAAAAGATAAAGTAACGTATATTTCCTAGTGCTGAGTGGTAACCAAAGCGTTGGAAGAAACACCTAGCCAGGGTTGATCCTACCACGGGGGGTAGCCCAAGAGGTGAAAGAAAAAGCCTAGCCAGGGCCAATCTCGATATAGATTTATCACTGATAAGCTGGTCATTTGTATTACATGTTATGCACAAATTATATGGTATAGGTAAAGTAATAAAAGGAACATAAAGTACATGATCCTACCATACAACTAAAGGTGGTCTCTTATCCTACACTAATGCATAGTTTTATTTGAGTTTTTACTTCATATGCAGTGTTTTCTGCCTTACATATTCAGTACATTATCTCGTACTAACGTCCCTTACGGGAGACCTGCATTAGATGCTGCAGGTACATGTGCTAGTAGATCTCACCAGTAGAAGTACAGGATATCCAGCTATTGTTACCAAGCTCCAGGTTGCTTTGGAGCTTTGTGTGTCTAGAGCTTATATTTTTGTATTGTATAGTTAGTCGAGGTGGGGCTTGTGTCGATAAGGCCGACCCTTATCAAATACTTTTCTTTATCAAGAGGCTTTGTAGACTATGTAAATTAAAGTGTGGTCATGTCTCATACTTTTGACAACATGGCCCCAACGGCATGACCATATGCATTTGCTTTTAGCTTGTTATTACTGTGTACTTTTTTAAAGGCATGTTGAATGCAGAAATCCCTTATAATATATATAGAAAGTGCAGGGATATAGGTTGGTTCTCCCGATTCTTATTGGCAATAGGTGTCAGTCCACCTTAATGGGACTTTGGGCGCGTCATGTAGATCACCCATGGTATGGTTTGATTCAGGTTTAGCAGATGTGTTGAGTATGGATCTACTCAAAGATGTCATGGATTGAGCCTATTTGATTTAGAGTAAACTTTTAACAGCCCAAAGCCGCCAGAAGAATTATGAGGATCGGAGGGTTAGGCCTCTTGAGTTCTCTGTTGGTGACGGTGTGTATCTACAAGTTTCACCGGGTGTCATGAGATTCGGGAAGAGCGGCAAGCTTAGTCCCAGATTCATTGGAAAATTTTAGGTGTTGAGGAAAGTTGGTGAGGTTGGCTATAAGCTGGCATTACCACCGAGATTATCATTACTACATCCTATTTTTCATGTTTCTATGCTCCACAAGTGTAATCCAGATGAGCCCCGTGTGATTTCTTATGACTCTGTTGAGTTGGGTCTAGATTTTTTCTTCGAAGAGGAGCCTATAGTTATTTTGGTTAGGCAGGTCTAGAGATTGTAATCCAAAGATATACCTCCTGTGAAGGTTCAGTGGCGGCATCATTCTATTGATGAGGTTACTTAGTAGATGAAGTCTAGCATGAATGCTAGACATCCTAGCCTTTTTGGGCTTCAAGTACTTTTCTTCCTTTTATGTTAGAGGACGAACATTATTATTACTGATGAATGATGTAATGACCGGGTTGGTCATTTTTGGCGTTATCCATGAAAATAACTATTTTACCTTTTTGTAAGTTTCTTTGGGCCTAATTTGAACTATCTGGATGGTTGGAATTTAAGTCCTGAGTTTTAAAAATTGAAAATACAAGTTTAGGCAATTTTGGAAGCTTAACTTGTTGAAAATGCGAGTTTTTCTACCATTCTGAGTTTTGAGTGTTGGATCAAGGATCCATTGATTCCATTAGCTCTAAAACGTCAAAACTGAACTAGAAATTACAAAATTAAATTCGGAGTTAAAATGAGGTTTTTTGGCCCAAAGTAGTGATTTTAGTTATTTTCGGACTTTGGTCAACTTTTGTAGTTTTGAAGCTCGGATAAATATTCTGACAGTTCCAATAGTTGCAAATGGTGAAAGTAACATTGGAAATAGTCTCGGAATAATTTTGGTGGTTGTCAAGGGAGGTTTTGGTATTTTGATGTTTTAAACTATTTTTATCGAGTTATATTGGTAAATATGGCGAGGAGGCCTTGAAATCAATTTCTTATAATTCTATTGAGTTTGGATTGCTGCTTCCGATATGGGTATATACAAAATTTGTGAAATTCTAATTCTGGATAGGTTTTGAGGGTCCATTCTGCATAGGGAATTGGACTTGGCATTGCTGGTGTTATAAATATCTGGTATAAGTGATTTACTTCTCCGTGTTCACAGAAGTTTGAGTGAGGTTACCCTTTGCATTCGCGGAGGTCTGGTCCACATTCACGGACTGTACATGAGTGTGAGTAGCCCTCTCGAATTCACTATTTGCATTCACGGGTTGGTTTCTGCTATTGCGGAGGTCTCTTTGAAAGTCATCCCTGCGTTCGCGGGATGCCACCCACGGTTGTGGAGAACATTTTATAAGTGGGCAGTATGAAAATGGGAAAACACCAATTTTACTCTATTTTCGAACTTTCAAAGCTTTTAGGGTGATTTTGAAGGAAGATTTTCGAAGAATTTTATTAGGTAAGTGTTTCTACCACTATTCTAAGTATTTTCCATAAGTTTTCTCTTGATTTTGTATGTAATTTCATGATTTTCATATTACAAAAGTGTGGATTTTTAGACCATGATTTTTAAAATTTGAATGTTAATTACTCATTCAATTTAAATTTGATTTTTTTGGAATATTAACCCACGAGCTCCATTTTTTGTGTAGAACTCGATTTTAAATTTATTTTTCAAATTTGGGAACTTTGGATTTAAATCCTAAATTTGACTGTTTTGTCCCTAAGCCTAAATTCTGTTAGTATGGGTATCAAACTTCATCTTTTGATGCGTAGTGCCTATTATTGGTAGTGATTGATCGATTAAGGGATCATTTAAAGATTTAAGTTGATTGAAAGCTTGTCCGAGTGCGATATCGGCATTGAGGTAGGTTCACCTAACCTTTTCGGGGACTGGATTTGAGTTATTGATCATGTTCATATGACAATGGTGAGATCTAGATGGATATTTGTGTAATCAAGCTGATATGTTGGAAATGTGATGGGAATGTGATTCTGGTTGAGCTAAATTATGGTGTAACTTTGATCTTATTGATGAACTGAGATGAAATATGATGGAATGAAGATGATTTGAGATTAAAAGTGACTAAATGAGACTTGTGAGACTATTTGCATAATTATGTGGTAATCAATGGTTGTGGTGATATCTTTGAGGCGTATATGTATAATTGGGACGAGTAAGGTCCAATATTATTGATATTCTTGCAATATAGGGATGAGTAAGGTCTGGTATTATTGATATTCTTGCATACTTGGGATGAGTAAGGTACAGTATTATTAATACTCTTTACTATTGATATAATCATGATGATCTAAAACATGTTGATGGTTTGGGCGTTAGCCATGGCACTTGATATTATTTTTTGAGTACATATGATTATTATGAGTTTTATGCGTCGGTATTCTTGTTCTAATGTTATTTAACATGTTTACATGCATATTTGGGTTGCATCATGTAACAACACACATCTTACAATACTAGTACTATGCAAATGAAACATGATATGATTTTGTCAAATTATCACCCAATTTTAAAAGTACTTGAATCTCTAATTAAAGGGTGATATGTATGTCTAACGCTGAATAGGGTCGAGAGTAAATAAGCTTTAAGTCTAATTGACGAGATAACGACCTTAAATGAAGTAAGAGAATTGAGGTGCTTGTAGGACTTAGGAAGCTAGCAGGTGAGTCACCTACTTGCTTAGCTTATATTTGCTACCTAAATGGAGATCAGGCTCAACGTCAAATTTGTCCAAGTCCGATTATGAATAAAGTCCGTGTTAAGGGTGTAACTTTAGACCATGTTTTAGCATCATAAGTGGACTACATTTTCATACCAATAAGGATAATCAAAAGGGCCCAAGTACACCACAACCCACTTGGATAATTGGGCCAAAACTAAGTGAAGAAGAATTTGGAAAATGGGCAGCCAAGGCCCATGAATTTTGAGACCCATTTAGGCTCAAGTGTAAGGGCCAAGATACTGCATAACCAACTTGTTAATATTTGGTAAAATGTGGTCAAAAGGTCAAGAGTAATTCGGCCAAGAGACCCTTTATAAAGGGCTCAAAACAGCCCCTTAAGTCATTTCACTTTGGAGAAAATGTTCAGTTTTCTAATGACTTTTCTTTCTCTCTTTATTTCACAACACTAGGAAGCCTACACATTCCTCTAGGTTTCTTGAAGGAGACCTAAATAATGAAGGAAAAGGTAAGTAATTATAGTTGTATATTTAGTATAGTTTCTTCTTGAAAGACAAGAAGTATATGCTAGTTATGCTTGTGCTGAAAATCAGGACAACATGTGTTTGGAAAGTTGCTGCACACTTGCCGTTTGTTTTAGTGACTTCTCTATGGTTTGCGGGCTGTATTATGAAGATAATTTGATTTTCTTGACATGGTTTGAGTTATAGATATTACCCTAAGGTTGTTGCCCTGATTTTGGTTTCATTTAACAAACGAGCTCTATTGTGCTATCTTAAATGTAATGTTAATTGGAACTTGTGGGCTGATGGATAGAAGGCTATTGCCTCACGTCCTTAATGACTTATTTGTTACTGTTCTAAGTCTAGTTCAAGGCCATTTTTATGTATAGATGTGTTGAGAACAGTTTAGTTAAAGTCGAAATGGGTTTGGAATTGTCGACGTCAAAATAGGGCAAAGGGACGTAACTGTCACGCCCTAAAGTCCCGTAGGGCGGACCGGCACCCATTCCTGATAAGGCTCAGGAGAACCAACCAGTGACTATATGCATTCTATACATATTATAAGGGGTTTTTACATTTGACATGCCTTTAAGAAGATAAATAGTGATAACAAGCCAAAAGGAGATGCATATGACTAGGCCGTTGGGGCCACACTGTCTAAAGTGCGAGACATGACTTCACTATGCTTTACATAGTGTACAAAGCCTCTAAATAGAGAGAAACATCTGATAAGGGTTGGGACAGGCCCTATCTCAACTAACTGTACAACATAAACATGTAAGGTCTAGACATGCAAAGCTCCGAAGCAACCTGGAGCTTGGTAACCACAACTGAATGTCATGTACTCCTACTGGGGAGATCTACTAGCACCTGTACCTGCAGTATGAAATGTAGGTCCCCCATAAGGGACGTCAGTACTAGATAATGTACTAAGTATGTAAGGCAGTATATATTGTATACAAAGTAATAACTCAAATGAAACCATGCATCTGTAGAAGATCAGGGAGCACCCTTAGTTATATTGTGGAATCATGTACTTTATGTTCTTTATATCACTTTACCTTTACTGTAAAATCTGTACATAGTTGTAAACAAATGACCAACTGATCAGTGTTGAAACTGTATCGGGTTCGTCCTTGGCTAGGTTATACTCAACCCCTTGGGCTATCCCCCTTGATAGGATTGTCACCTGGCTAGGTTATACTCAACCCCTCAGGGCTACCACTTACCGAAAACTGTATACTTTATCTTTCACTTACCGTTGAGATGATTCTTTTGGTGGCCATAATATTGGAGCTGTAGGACTGTATATGTAGCAAATGATATGTAGATAATCATATAAGACAATATGACAAATAAAAGAGTACGTTGGATAAACAATGAAATGCATATGAAAT
>JAABOM020063527.1:0-42938 GCA_011800125.2 Solanum clarkiae | reverse complement strand
TGGTATTATCTCTATAAGGTTGGGGATGACTAAGTCTAGCTCGAGCGTTATAGGCCTGGGTAACCTTGTTGAGGGGTTTTACCTCTATCCCCTAGCTTAGGGGGTGGTAGGCCTAGGTAACCTTGTTGAGGCTTGGTACCTATAAACGTTGTTGGGGGGTTTGTACTTTATCAACCTTGTTGGGGGGTTTGTACTCCATCAACCTTGTTGCGGGGTTTGTACTCCATCAACCTCATGAAGGGGTTTGTGGCTCATGTGCCTCTCCAAGGAGATGGTAGGCTTTGTATTGCACTAAGAATGGTCACTTATTACACATTTATTATTTTCAATATAAGCATTACTTGATTACAAGTGTCTTCCATGCATGTCATATTGCTATATGCTTATCTATTACCTAATTAAGAATTTCGATTATGATGCCTATCTGTTGTTGCATTGCATCCTACATACTTAGTACATTTAAATGTACTAACTCATACTCTACGCCTACATGATGTCACCATGTAGGAACTAGGGCACCACTTGACCATCCTTCTCCTCTATGTGGCTAGTACGATTGTCCTACAAGCTTGTTGGTGAGTCCTCCATTTTAGGGATGTTGTTTATGATCTCTTGCTATGTATTAAAACTATATTTCTTCTGATTATGTATTGACTATGATAGTGAGCCCGATTGCTTGTCTTGGCCTCCACTCTTATCTATGTAGTAGAAATGTTGTTGGAGATGTTATATATCTATATTATGACCCTTGACTCTCTTGTTCTTGATATTTATGATATAGAAATTTACCCTGAGTCCCAATTCACTTGTTTGTGCTTATCTCTTATTTTCATTTAAATTGCTTCTACGACCAAGGATGTGTAATGATATGCTATGAGACTTATTTGGGGTTCCTTCGAGTTCCCCATTCCCCGGTCACATCTAGGCCCTGGGCTTTGGTCGTGACAAAGATTAGATCAAAGCACAAGGTCATTAGATCCTCGGAATTCAACACAACGCAGTGATGAGAGTCTTATGCATGGTTGTGTTGTGTACCATAACTACGAAAAGGAGGTTATGAGATATTTTAGGAAATGTTTCCCTTCTTCATGTTCTAAGTCTTACTATGGAGTTGAAGTAAGTTCTTCCCCCTAACGATTGTTCTTTGTGATGGTAGATCATCCTTAACATAAGAGGAAGACGAGCCCGCACACCCGAGAAGCAATCGTCCAATAAAAAGCTCTGGGATACTACCACCTTACTTGCACAAGTTGATGCTAATCAAGCCAATCAAGGGTCTCAAGCCCCTTATGCTCTTACACCGGCTTCTGGGGTGAAAGACTTCATGAGAATGAATCCCCTAGAAATTTTATGGGTCAAAGGTAGATGAGGACCTCCAAGAGTTCATTGATGAGGTCTAGAAGATATTGGCTATCATGGGTGAGAGGTCGGAAGTTAAGGCGGAGTTGGCGGCCTACCAACTTAAGGGGGTAGCACAAATATGGTATAACAAACAGAAGGAGGAGAAGAGAGTCAACTATGTGGTGCTTTTGGAAGAGTTCAAGGTGGCTTTCCTTTATTGGTTCTTTCCTCTTGAGCTTAGGGAAGCTAAATTAGTGTAGTTCATGAACTTGAAACAAGCATCTTTGAGTGTGAGGGAGTATGCCGTCAAGTTCACTAAACATTCAAAGTATGCTCCACACTTGGTTTCCGTTTCAAGGTCTATAATGAACAAATTTGTGATGGGCGTGTCCAACCTAGTGAGTTAAAAATGCCGGTCCGCTATGTTGATTGGTGACATGGACTTGTCCCATTTGATGTCCTATTCCAATGAAATGGAAGGGGAGAAATTGAGCAAAAGAAGGGGTCATGAGGCTAAGAGGGCCCATTTTGAGCATAAGTTCCAAAAGGGTGGTCGATTACCTCAAGACCAAGGGTCTTCTCATGCATTTCCAAACAGGAATGCCATTAACTTTCCAAGGGCCCAAGGTGTTAGATGTGTGGCTCCTTTTGAAGTGTATTCAAAGTGTGGTAAGGGTCATGGTGGCCCATACTTGATGAAAAGGGATGCTTGTTATGGCTGAGGGAAGATGGGACATAAGGCTATAGATTGCCCTCGAAATCCTAACAAGGGTAAGGATGTTCTTCCATAAGGTTCTAATGCAGTTCCTTCAGAGAGAGGTGGCTGACAAGATTGTGCCCCGAGCATAGTTGGTTTTATGCTCTACATAGGAGTCAAGGATTTGATGAGGTCCTCGATAATGTTACCGTTATTTTTAAAATCTTTGATCTTGATGTGTATGCATTGATTGGTCCGAGTGCCACTCTTTCTTTTGTTAACCCCTTTATTCCCAAAATTTTCATGTTGAGCTCGAATTATTGTATGAGTCATATGAGGTGTCTACTCCTATTTGTGCATCTATTGTTCCTAGAAAAGTCTATAGAAGTTATCCTATTTGCATCTTGCATAAAATATTGCCTTGTGATCTTGTTGAGTTACATACAGTTGATTTTGATGTTATTCTTGGGATGTATTGGTTGCATGCATACTATACTTCTATTGATTGTAGAACCCATAGGGTCAAGTTCCAATTCCCAAATGAACCCATCCTTGAGTGGTAAGGTCAAAATGTAGTGGCTAAGGGTAAATTCATCTCTTACATTAAGGCCCGTAAGTTGATCTCTAAGGGATTTCTTTATCAACTTGTGAGGGATAGGGATGTGGAGACTAAAGTCCTTCCCCGAGAGTTTGTTCTAGTTATAAATGAGTTTCTTGATATCTTTCCAAATGACCTTCCTAATGTTCCTCTCCAAAGGGATATAGACTTTGGTATAGACCTCCTCTCTGATACGCAACCCATTTCCATTCCCCCTTACCGCAGGGCCTCAGCGGAGTTAAAAGAGTTAATGGAATAATTGAGGGACTTATTGGAGAAGGGCTTTATTAGGCCTAGCCAACCCCCTTGGGGTGCACCGGTGTTGTTTGTAAAGAAGAAGGATGGGTCACATAGAATGTGTATCGACTACCGGCAACTCAATAGGGTCACCATCAAGAATAAGTATCCTCTTCCAAGGATTGACGATTTGTTTGGCCAATTGCAAGGGGATAGCCACTTCTCTAAGATAGATCTTCAGTCTAGGTATCATCAAGAGAAGGTCAGGGAGTGTGACATTCCCAAGACATCCTTTCGGACTAGGTATGGGCATTATGAATTTATGGATAGCTCTTTTGGGTTGACCAATGCACCTACCATTTTCATGGACCTAATGAATAGGGTCTTTAGACCCTACCCTGATTCCTGTGTTATGGTCTTCATTGATCATATTTTGATCTTTTCACATAGTACGGATGAGCATATGGGCCATTTGAGAGTTGTGTTGTAAAGATTGAGGGAGGAGAAATTGTATGCTAAATATGAAAAATGTGATTTTTGGTTGAAGGAGGTGGCCTTTCTAGGTGATATGGTGTCGGGGGATGGTATTAAGGTAGATCCTCAGAAGACGAATATGATTAGAAATTGGCTAGACCATTGATCCCGTCGGACATTAGGAGCTTCTTAGGCCTAGCTGGTTACTATCGGAGGTTTGTGAATGGGTTCTCTTTTATTGCTTCTCCTATCACAAAATTGACTCACAAGAAGGCTAAGTTTGTGTGAACTTGTGAATGTGAGAGGTGCTTCCGAACATTGAAAGATAAACTTGTGTCCACTCTTATATTATCACTACTGGATGGGCTATAGGGATTTGTTGTGTATTGTGATGATTCAGAGTTGGTTTGGGTTGTGTGCTCATGCAAAATAGCAAGGTGAAAGCCTATTCTTCTAGACAACTCAATGTGCATGAGAAGAACTATCCTACTCATGATTTTGAATTAGCCGCCGTGGTGTTTGTTTTAATGATTTGGCATCATTATTTTTATGGGGTATATATTGATGTATTCACCAATCATAAGAGTCACCAATATGTCTTCACTCAAAAAAATCTCAACTTGAGACAAAGAAGGTGACTAGAAGTTCTTAATGATTATGATATGAGTGTGCATTACCATCCCGATAAGGCTAATGTTGTGGTGGATGCCTTAAGTAGGGTGTCTATAGGTAGCCTAGCTCATGTTGATGGTGGTGATAAAGACTTGACTAGGGAAGTGCATTGGTTGGATAGATTGGGGGTTAGGTTGGAAGAGTTTGGTAATGCTAGTGTTGTGGTTGTTGACGGTTCTAAGCCCTCCTTGGTTGATGAGGTAATAGCAAAAAAAGATCTTTATCCCTCGTTGCTAAAGTTGAAGGCCTTGGTCAAAAAGGGCAAGGTGGAGGTTTTCTCCCAAGGGGGAGATGGTGCCCTTAGGTACCAAGGTAGGTTGTGTGTGCTTTGTATGGATGGTTTGAGGGAGAAAATCCTTGATGAGGTCCATAGTTCTTCTAATTTTATCCACCTTGGTTCCACCAAAATGTATAGAAATTTGAGGGTTGTGTATTGGTGGGGAGGTATGTAAAGGGACATTGCCAAATTCGTTTTCGGTTATCATAGTTGTCAACAACTCAAAGCCGAACATTAATGGCTAGGTGGCATAATTCAAGACATAGAGATTCCTACTTGGAAATGGGAGGGGATTAATATGGATTTTGTAGTTGGGTTACCTAAGACTAGAAAAGGTTTTGATTCCATTTGGGATGTGGTTGATAGGATGACAAAATTGGCTCACTTTCTACTATTTAAGAACACATATGGGGCTGAAGATTATACAAGGTTATTCATTCATGAATTGATGAGGTTACATGGGGTTCCTTTGTCTTTCACATCAAACGGTAGTTCTCAATTTACTTCACACTTTTAGAGGTCCTTTCAAAGGGCTCTTGGTACTAAAGTTAAGCTTTCTATGACCTTTCACCATCAAATGGATAGCAAAGCTGAAAGAACTATCCAAACACTTGAGGATATACTTAGGGACTGTCTCTTGGAGCTTAAGGATTGTTGGGATGATCATCTTCTATTGATTGAGTTTTCCTACAATTATAGCTAGTATTCTAGCATCGGTATGACTCCTTTTTAGGCTCTCTATGGTAGGCATTGTAGATCACCAGTCAACTTGTTTGAGGTTGGTGAGGTAGGTTTGTTGGGACCAAATCTGGTTATGGAGTCTCTTGAGAAGGTTAGAACGATTAAAGAAAGGTTGAAGACGGCCCAAAGTCGCCAAAAGTCATATGCCGATATGAGAAGAAAGGATCTTGAATTCAAGGGTGGTGATTGGGTTTATTTGAAGGTGTCACCTATGAAGGGTGTGGTTCATTTTTGTAAGAAGCGCAAGTTGAGCCCAAGATATGTGGGTCTTTATTGGGTAAAGAGGAGAATTGGCAAGGTGGCTTATGAGTTGGAATTTCCTGGTGAGATGGAATTGGTTTATCCGTTCTTTCATGTATCCATGTTGAGGAAATGTATGGGAGATCCTAATGCTATTGTGCCTCTGGATATTGTGGGTGTTGTTGAAGAAAATTTGACATATGAAGAGGTTCTAGTACAGATTTTTGATAGGCAAGTGAAGAGGTTGAGAAAAAAAGAGATGGCTTCTATTAAGGTTCTTTGGAGCAATATACAAGTTAAGAGTGCCACTTGGGAGGCCAAAGCGGATATGCAAAAGCGATATCCTTAACTTTTCCACTCCCCTCAATCCTAAGGTATTTATCTAAGTCCTTTATATATGATCTCAAGTCTTAAGTTTAGCTCTCATGTCATTTTATATGTTCATGTTTAAATTGATAAGTTTATGATGATTTTACACTTAAGATGAGATTATTGAAATGATATTTAAGGGCATTGTTCTATGTCTATTTGGGCTGAAATTATCATGTTTGTGTCACTCATATATGTTTCTTCACATTTGGGGATGAATGTTCCCAAGGGGGAGATATTGTAAAGACCCCAAAAAGTGCCAAAAATGTGACTTGGAAGTGCCCGAAATCATAATTTCCATATATGTAAAAATCCGTACGTGATATCAAAAATTCAACTTCATATTCTTGTTCAGGGAGTAAAATTAAGTGGGAAATGGGTCTAACCCTGATCTAAGAGAATACGATTAATAATTTCAATTTTCATAATTTTCCTTATCTAGAATCGATCCGCGATAGTGCCATGACACGCAGACATGTGTTAATTTTGCCTCCATGAGAGGTCCGCATTGTTGACCAGATGCAGAAATATATAATTTGTTGCCAATGATTTTATCTCGATTCAAGGCTTTTGGGGCTTAGGCCTAAGTGTTCCCAAATGTGAAAATACCTTTACTTAGCCATTTTTCATCCTTATATCATTCTAGTCATTCCCGAATACTCATTCAAACAAATAAACAAATATTTTACTCCTAAACTCAAGAATTAAAAACCTTTCCGGATCTTAAGGCTTGCACTCAAGTATCAAGTTTCCATCTCTAATCTTCGTCAACTTCATCTCCAAAGCTAAGGTATGTGGTTTCATTCATGGGTTCCTTTCACCCATGATTCTCAAGCTTCCTTTTACCTAAAATTGCATGATTTAAAGTTGATTTACTCATATGTCTCATTTATTTTGAAAATCACTGCACACTGTGTTAGGATTTATGAAATTGTGAATGTTTTACAATATTTTGGGCTATGAATCTAAGATCTAATGTGAGATTCGATGAAGGAGTTTTGATGTATATTTCTTGAGGATATTACTAAGTATTTATTGATGGTTTTACATTGAATTTGTTGGTATGATAACACTCTTGAAATGCATTATTTTACACTAGCACTACACACTCACCAAGTGTCTGATCTAATGTCCAACTAGAGTTTCTTGAGGAATTAAAGGTCCAGTAAATGTCTTATGAATTGAATGACAATATGATGATGAAATAATGATGAAAGGAATGTATGTATATGATGATGAAAAATGTTTGTGTGTATATATATATTATTATTATTATTATTATTTCTACACTGTTGGGGATGACCAAGCCTAGCTCGGGGGGTTGTAGGCTCGGGTAATCTTGTTGATGGGTTTGTACCTCGATCGCGTAGCTCGGGGGTTGGTAGGCCTGGGTAACCTCGTTGGGAGTCCGTATCCATCAACCTTGTTGGGGCATTTGTACTCCATCAACCTTGTTGGGGGGTTTGTACTCCATCAACCTCACGAAGGGGTTTGTACCTCATGCGCCTCTCCAAGGAGGTGCTAGGCCTTGGATTTCACTAAGAATGGTTACTCCTTACATATGTATTATGTTCTATATAAGCATGACTTTCTTACAAGCATCTTCCATGCATGTCATATTGCTATATGCTCATCTATTGCCTAATTATGCATTTTGAATATGATGCTTATCTATTGTTGCATTGCATCTTACATATTTAGTACATTCAAACATACTAACACATACTCTATGCCTACATGATGTCACCATGTAGGAACCGGAGCACCGCTTGACCATCCTCCTCCTCCACGTGGCTAGTAAGATTGTCCTACACGCTTATTGGTGAGTCCTCCATTTCGAGGACGTTGCTTATGATCTATTGATACATATTAAGATTATCTTTATTTTGTTTATGCATTGACTATGACGGTGATCCCGATTTCTTATTTTTGCCCCCTCTCCTATCTATGTAGTAGAGGTATTGTTGGACATGTTATGTATCTATGCTATGAGCATTGACTCTCTTTTTCTTGATGTTTATGATATAGAAGTTTACCCTTACTCCCAATTACCTTGTTTGTGCTTATCTCTTACTATCATTTAAATTGCTTCTGGGACCAAGGATGTGTAATAATATGCTATGAGGCTTGTTTGGGGTTCCTTTGGGTTCCCCATTTACCGTTCATGTCTTGGCTCTAGGCTTGGGTAGTGATAACGATCGCATCAGTTTACTAGGTTGTTAGATCCTCGGAGTCCAAAACATTGCATTGATTCGAGTCTTATTCATGGTTGTGTTGTGCACTATAACTATGAATAGGAGATCATGAGACATTTTAGGAAATGTTTCCGTTCTTCGTATTCTAAGTTGTGCTACAGAGTTGTAGTAAGTTCTTCCCCCAAACAATTGTTCTTTGCAATGCTAGGTCATGCCTAATACAAGAGGAAGACGAGCTCACATACTTGTGGAGCAACCAGCCAATGGAGATCTCTGGGATGCTCTCACCTTACTTGCACAAGTTGGGCTTATCAAGTCAATCAAAGGGGCCCAAGCCCCTCATGTTCCTACATCGGCTTCTCGGGTGAGAGACTTCATAAGAACGAATCCCATGAAATTCTATAGGTCAAATGTAAATGAGGACCCTCAAGAGTTCATTTATGAGGTCTACAAGATACTGGTTATCATGGGTGTGAGGCCGGAAGTTAAGGAGGAGTTGGCAGCCTACCAACACAAGGGTGTAACACAAATATGGTACAACCAATGGAAGGAAGAGAAGGGAGTCAACTAAGTGTTGCTTTTGGAAGAGTTCAAGGTGGTTTTCCTTAATCAGTTCTTTCCTCTTGAGCTTAGGGAAGCTAAATTGGTGGAGTTCGTGAACTTAAAACAAGGGTCTTTGAGTGTGAGGTAGTATACCCTCAAGTTTACTCAACTTCCAAAGTATGCTCCAGACTTACTTGCCGACTCAGACCTAGAATGAAAATAAATTTGTGATGGGTATGTCCAACCTAGTGAGTGAAGAATGCCAGTCTTCTATGTTGATTGGTGACATGGAATTTTCACGTTTGATGACCTATGCCGAAAAATGAAAGGGGAGAAGTTGAGGGAAAAAAGAGGTCATGAGTCCAAGATGGCCCATTTTGTGGGTAAGTACCAAAAGGGCGGCCAATTCCATCAAGCCCAAGGGTCTTCTCATGCATTTCAAAAGATGGTTGCCAATTACTTTCCAAGGTCCCAAGGTGTTAGGGGTGTGGCTCCTATTTTGAAATATGGTAAGGGTCATGGTGGCCCATGCTTGAGGAATACCAGTGCTTGTTATGGTTGTGGGGAGACGGGTCATAAGGCAATAGATTGCCCCCAAAATCATAACAAGGGTATGGAGGTTCATCCACAAGGATCTAATGTGATTCCTTTGCGGAGAGGTGTTTGACAAAATGGTACCCCAAGGCACAATTGGTTTTTTGCTCTACATGGGAGGCTAGGGGCTAATGAGGCCCCCGATGTTTTTACCGGTATGTTGAAAATCTTTCATCTTT
Organism: Solanum clarkiae; assembly: GCA_011800125.2. Classification (NCBI taxonomy): domain Eukaryota; kingdom Viridiplantae; phylum Streptophyta; class Magnoliopsida; order Solanales; family Solanaceae; genus Solanum; species Solanum clarkiae. Next base: position 33,781 of record JAABOM020063527.1, on the reverse strand, counting down.
ATGTGTATGCATTGATTGATCTGGGTTCCACTATTTCTTTTGTTACCCCCTTTGTTGCCATAAAGTTCCATGTTGAGCTTGAATTGTTGCTTGAGTCATATGAGGTGTCTACACCTGTTGATGCATCTATTGTTGCTAGAAAGCCTATAAAAGTTGTCCTATTTGCATCTTACCTAAAATGTTACCTTTTGATCTTATTGAGTTAGATATGGTTAATTTTGATGTTATTATTTGAATGGATTTTTCGCATGCATGCTATGCTTCTATTAATTGTAGAACCAATAGTTTCAAGTTCCAATTCCCAAATGAGCCCGTCCTTAAGTGGGAAGGTCAAAATGTGGTGGTCAAGGGTAGATTCATCTCTTACATTAAGGCCTATAAATTGATCTCTAAGGGGTGTCTTTATCATTTTGTGAGGGTTAGGGAGGTAGAGTCCAAAATCCTTCCCATAGAGTCGGTACTGGTTGTAAATAATTTTGTTGATGTCTTTCCAAATGACCTTCCTAGTGTTCCTCCCGAAATCCAAATAGACTTTTGTATAGACCTCCTCCCTGATAAGCAACCCATTTCCGTTCCCCCTTACCGTATGGCCCTGGTGGAGTTCAAGGAGTTGAAGGAACAATTGAGGGACTTGTTGGAGAAAGGCTTTATTAGGCCTAGCCAATCCCCTTGGGGTGCACCGGTGTTGTTTGTAAAGAAGAAAGATTGGTCACTTAGAATGTGTATTGACTACCCACAACTCAATACAGTGACCATCAAGAATAGGTATCCTCTTCCAAGGATTGATGATTTGTTTGACCAATTACAAGGGGATAGCCACTTCTCTAAGATTGATCTTCAATTCGGTTATCATCAAGTGTAGGTGAGGAAGTGTGACTTTCCCAAGACGGCCTTCTACACTAGGTATGGGCATTATGAATTTTTTGTTATGTCTTTTTGGTTGACCAATACACCGACTATCTTCATGGACCTAATGATAGTGTCTTGAGATCCTACCTTGATTCCTTTGTTGTGGTCTTAATTGATGATATATTTATCTATTCACATAGTAAGGAGGAGTGTATAAGCCATTTGAGAGTTGTGTTGCAAAGGTTGAGGGAGGAAAAATTGTATGCTCAATATGAAAAATGTGAATTTTAGTTTAAGGAGGTGTCCTTTCTAGGTTATGACGTGTCACGGGATGGTATTAAGATGGGTCCTAAGAAGAACGATGTGATTAGAAATTGGCCTAGTCTATTGATCCTGTCGGACATTAGGAGCTTCTTAGGCCTAGCAGGTTATTATCGGAGGTTTATAAATGGGCTCTCTTCTATTGCTTCTCCAATGACAAAATTGACTCAAAAAAATGCTAAGTTTGTGTTGACGGATAAATGTGAGAGGAGATTCCGAACATTGAAAGATAAACTTGTGTCCGATCCTATATTGTCACTACTGGATGGGCTAGAGGGATTTCTTGTGTATTGTGATGATTCTAGAGTTAGTTTGGGTTGTGTGCTAATGCAAAATTTTAAGGTGATAGCCTATGCTTCTAGGTAACTCAAAGTGCATGAAAAGAACTATCCTACTCATGATCTTGAATTAGCCGCCGTGGTATTTGCGTTAAAGATTTGCCCTCATTATTTGTATGGGGTGCATGTTTATGTGTTCACCGATCGTAAGAGTCTCCAATATGTCGGCACTTAAAAATATCTCAACTTGAGACAAAGACAGTGGCTAGAACTTCTTAAGGATTATGATATGACTGTGTATTACCATCCCAAAAAGGCGAATGTAGTGGTGGATGCCTTGAGTAGTGTGTTAATGGGTAGCCTAGATCATGTCGATTGTGGTGATAACGAGGTGGCTAGGGAGGTGCATTGTTGGCTCGATTGGAGGTTAGGTTAGAAGAGGTTAGTAATGGTGGTGTTGTGGTTGTTGACGAGTCTAAGTTCTCCTTGGTTTATGAGGTGATAACAAAACAAGATCTTGATCCCTCGTTAGAGTTTAAGGCCTTGGTGAAAGAGGTCAAGATGGAGGTTTTTTTCCAAAGGGGAGATGGTTCCCTTAGGTACCAAGGTTGGTTGTGTGTACCTTGTGTGGATGGTTTGTGGGAGTAAATCCTTGATGAGGCACATAGTTCTTCTTTTTCTATCCATCCTGGTTCTACCAAAATGTATAGAGATTTGAGGGATGTGTATTGGTGGGGAGGCATGAAGAGGGACTTTGCCAAACTTGTTTCTGGTTATCGTAGTTGTCAACAAGTCAAAGCCGAACATCGAAGGCCGGGTGGCCTAACTCAGACATAGGATTCCTACTTGGAAGTGGAAAGTGATTAATATGGATTTTGTAGTTGGGTTGCTCAAGACTGGAAAATGTTTTAATTCCATTTGGGATGTGGTTGATAGGATGACACAATCGGCACACTTTCTATCGGTTAAGACCATATATAGGGATAAATATTATGCAAGGTTGTACATTCATGACTTCGTGAGGTTACTTGGGGTTACTTTGTCCATCATATCGGATCATGGTGCTCAACTTACTTCACACTTTTGGAGGTCCTTTCAAAGGGATTTTAGTACTAGAGTTAAGTTTTCTACGACCTTTCACCCTGAAATAGATAGCCTAGCCGAAAGAACTATCCAAACACTTGAGGATATGCTTAGGGCTTGTGTTGTAGAAGTTAAGGGTAGTTGGGATGATCATCTTTCATTGATTGAGTTTGCGTATAACAATAGTTATCATTCTACCATCAGTATGGCTTCTTTTGAGGCTGTCTATGATAGGCATTGCAGATCATTGGTTGGTTGGTTTGAGGTTTGTGACGTAGGTTTGTTGGGACAATATATTTTTATGGAGGCTCTTGAGAAGGTTAGAATTATTAGAGAAAGATTGAAGATGGCCCAAAGTCGCCAAAAGTTCTATGCCTATTTGAGGCGAAAGGATCTTGAATTGAAGGGTGGTGATTGGATTTATTTGAGGGTGTCACCTATGAAGTGTGTGGTTTGTTTTAGTAAGAAGGGCAAGTTGAGCCAAAGATATGTGGATCCTTATAGGGTAATGAGGAGAATTGGCAAGGTGGCTTATGAGTTGGAATTGCCTAGTAAGATGGAATTAGTTCATCCGGTCTTTCATGTATCCATATTGAGAAAATATGTGTGCAATCCTAATGCTATTATGCATCTTGATGTTGTGGGTATTGTTGAAGAAATTTGTCTTATGAAGAGGTTCTGGTTCAGATTTTGGATAGACAAGTGAAGAAGTTGAGAAACAAAGATGTGGCTTCCATTAAGGTCCTTTGGAGGAATCAACAAGTTGAGAGTGCTACATGGGAGGCTGAAGCAGACATGCAAAAGAGATATCCTTACCTTTTTCACTCTACTCAAGCCTAAGTTATTGATATATGTCCTTTATATGTGATCTCAAGCCTTAAGTTCAGCCCTCATGTCATTGCATATGTTCATATTTAAATTGATAAGGTCATGATGATTTTACACCTATGATGAGATTTTTGAAATGATGTTTAAGTGCATTGTTGGATCACTATGTGGGCGAAATTGTCGTGTTTATGTCTCTCATATATGTTTCTTTGACATTTGAGGATGAATGTTCCCAAGGGGGAGATATTGTAATGACCCCAAAAAGTGTCTGAAAATATGCCTCGGAAGTGCCCAAAATCATAATTTCCATTTATCTAAACATTTGTACGTGATATCGAAAATCCAACTTCATGTTCTTGTCCACGGGGTAAAATTGAGTGGAAAATGGGTCTAACCCTTATTTAAGAGAAAACGATTAGCAATTTCAATTTTCATAATTTTTCTTATCCAAAATTGATCCGTGACAGTGCCGCAAGGTGCAGCTGTCGCGGACATGTGTTAATTTTGCCTCTGCGATAGGTCCACATCGCGGGCCAGACGTGGGCCTGCATAATTTGTTGCCAGTGATTATCTCGGTACAAGGCTTTTGGGTCTTTGGCCTAAGTATTCCCAAACATGAAAATACTTATACTTACCCATTTTTCACCCTCATATCATTCTAAACATTCCCCATACTCATTCAAACACCTAGCCAAATATTTTACTTCTAAAATCAAGACTTAAAACCTTTTCTGGATTTTAAGGTTTGCACTCAAGCTTCAAGTCTCCATCTCCAATCTTCATCAAGTTCGTCTCCAAAGTTAAGTTATGTGGATTTCTTTCATGAGTTTCTTTTACCCATGATGCCTCAACTTCCTTTTACCTAATATTTCGAGATGTAAAGTTACTTTACTTAAGAATTTTATTTATTTTGAAAATCACTACACAATGCGTTGGGGTTTATGAAATTGTGATTGTTTTACTATATTTTGGGCTATAAATCTAAGATCTAATATGAGATTTGATGAATGGTTTTGATGTATATTGCTTGAGGGTATTAACAAGTATGTATTGACGTTTTTACATTTGATTTTCAATCATGATAACATTCTTGAAATGCATGGTTTTACACTAGCATTACATACCCGGCAAGTGTTTGATAAAATGTCTGGCTAGGGTTTCTTGAGGAATTGAAGATCCAATGCATGTCTTATGAATTGAATGACTATATGATGATGAAATGACGATGAAAGGAATATATGTATATAACGATGAAAGAATTGTATATATATATATATATATAAAATATTATCTCAATAGTGTTGGGAATGTCCAAACCTAGCTCGGGGAGTTGTAGGCATGGCTAACCTTGTTGAGGGGTTTATACCTCGATCGCCTAGCTCTAGGGGTGGTAGGCCCGGGTGACCTCGTTGGGGGTTGGTACCCATCAACCTTTTTGGGGGGTTTGTACTCCATCAACCTTTTCGGGGGGTTTGTACTACATTAGCCTCAAGAAGGGATTTGTACCTCATGAGCCTCTCCAAGGAGGTAGTAGGCCTTGGATTAATGGTCACTCCTTGCATATGTATTATGTTCTATATAAGCATGACTTAATAACAAGCACCTTCGATGCATGCCATATTGCTATATGCTCATCTATTGCCTAATTATGCATTCTAATTATGATACCTATCTATTGTTGCATTGTATTCTACGTACTTAGTAAATTCAAACGTACTAATACATACTCTATGCCTACATGATGTCACTATGTAGGAACCGACACACCGCTTGACCATCCTTCTCTCCATGTGGCTAGTACAATTATCCTACAAGCGTATTGGTGAGTCCTCCATTTCAGGGACATTGCTTATGATCTCTTGCTAGGTATCACGATTATATTTCGTTTGATTATTTATTGAGTATGAGGGTAAGCCTGGTTTCTTGTCTTGGCCCTACTCTTTTCTATGTAGTAAATGTGTTATTAGACATGTTATGTATTTGTGCTGTGAGACTTGACTCTCTTGTTCTCGATGTTCATGATATGGAAGTTTACCCTTAGTCCCAATTCCCTTGTTTGTGCTTTTCTCTTATTGTCATTTAAATTGCTTCTATGACCAAGGATTTGTAATGATATACTATGAGGCTTATTTGGGGTTTCTTTGGGTTCCTCATTGTCGGTCACATCTTGGCCCTGCGCTTGGGCCGTGAAAGTCGGCCACCCTTACAAATCCATCGAGCGCATGGACAATCAACTAGCTTGTGACCCACTTCACTACATCCATAGAAAGCATTGATGTTCGTCAAGCATGGGCCACCATGGTTCTTTCAACACTTTCACACTTGGGATTAATCATCCCACCATCACTTTTACTCTTATTACGTTTATGAGGCAATCCTTCCTCTTATGTACCACTTTACTAAAATCGAAACAAGCATTGGTGCCCTTCAAGTATGGGCCTCTATGAACCTTACCACATGTTGGACACGTAGCATCACCTCTATCTTTGAGACTTAGGAGCTTTCCTTCAAAACTGGTCCTTTTAACTCTATCACACTATATTGATCAAGAAGAAGGGAAATATTTCGTAAAACGCCTTATAGCCTCTCATTCATAATCATGGTGTGCTTCACAACCACAAATAGGACTCTAATCGACGCGGTTTGTTAGAAACTGAGGACCTAACAACATAGTGCTCTGATACCAAATTTGTCACGACCCAAATCTAGATGTGACATGACGCATGGGTAACCCGAAGGAACCCCAAGCAAGGGTAGAAATAAGGGTCAAGTCAAGCCTTAAGCATAAAAAATGAAAGAAATAAGGGTATAGGGACCAAGGGAAAACCTTCATTTAATAAAAACATTAAGAGAATTAAACAAAGTCAAGCATATCTGTCATCATATACTTGTCAAACAAGACATCTAACCATGAAACTTAGCGGGGGCCAAGACAAGAAATCGGGCTCACCTCATACTAATGGTAATAGGTAATCTGATTATACAAGATGTGGTCTAAACATAAGCATGAGAGAAGATAGATATTGTCCCCGAATGTGAGGACTCACCAAAAGATAACTCGAAAAATCTGTCTAGCCACGAGAAGGAGAATCAATAAGAGCTCCGGTTCCTATATGGTAATCTCATGTAGGCATAGAGTATGCATTAGTACATTTGAATGTACAAAGAATGTAGGATGCAATGAATAATAGATAGGCAACATAGGCAAAATACATAATAATATTCAATAGATAGCATAATAAAAATATGACATGTAAGAATGATGCTTGAAGTAAAATATACTTATTTAGAACTTAATACACGTGTAAGGAGTGACCATTATTAGTGCAATCCAAGGCCTACGTACAATTTGGAGAGGCGCATGAGGTACAAGCCCCTTTATGTGGTTGATGAGGTACAAACCCCCCAACAAGGTTATCAAGGTACAAACCCCTTGACATGGTTGCACGAGCCTGCTACCTCCTAAGTGAGGCGATCGAGGTACAAAACCCTCAACAAGGTTACCTGAGCGTATAACCTCCCGATTGAGGCTTGGTCATCCCCAAAACTAGAGATATAATATCATAGACATACAGTCCTCTCATCATCATATAGTCATTCAACTCATAAGACATGCATTGGACCTTTAATTCCCCCAAGAAATCATAACCGAACATTTTATCAAACACTTGGCGGGTATCATACTAGTGTAAAACCATGCAATTCTAGAGTGGCATCATGCTAGAAAATTTATAGTAAAACCATTAACTGATACTTTATAACACCATCAAACAATATACATCAAAACCCTTCATCAAACCTTACAATAGATCTTAGATTCATAGCACAAAACATGCTAAAATAATCACAATTTCATGAAACTCCAACATAGTTCATTGTCATTTTCCTGATAGGGAACCCATTTGTAAAATCAACATAGAAACATTTATTCTAGGTAAAAAAGAAGCTTAGGCACCATGGGTCAAAGGACCGAATGGTTGAAACCCACATACCTTGACTTTGAAAAGTTTCTTGAAGAAGATTTTAAATGGAGACTTGAAGCTTAAATGAAATCCTTAGACCCAAAAAGAGATTGGGACACTTGAATCTTGAGGTGGTATTGGGGCTTGACAATGAGGGATTTTCGTGTATATAGGTATAGGATTATTACCCAGTTGCGCTAGAGTAAAAATAATAATCTTTGAAAATTTTTCAACTAGTCCGCATCACGGACCTGGCGCGGACAACTACTGTTTTTGAAGTTTTACCAAGAATTAGTTTTCTTGGAACGGACAAAATATACCTTGTAGGTACTCATTTTCCCATAAAATTTTGCCCTTTGAACATGAGTATGATGTCTAATTTGTGAAATTTTGCATGGATTTTGATACATTATAAAAAATGCATCATAGGGTTTTTTTGAGCTATGTGGAGGGGTGTTTAAATATCCCCCATTTGAGATATAAGGGAATTACGACTATGAGGGAATTCCTAGGCAAGTGTGGAGTGTTCAATTCTGGCTGTATCTCGACTCTTTTGTTGTAGTTTTTATTGATCGTATTCTAGTATGGTATATTCACAAAGTCGAGAAAGCATGCCCAAAACCTCCATATTGCACAATACACACTTAGATCCAAGATTATATGCTAAATTTTCTATGTGTGAGTTCTAGCTTGAGCTATGATTTTTCTTGAGCACGTGGTGTCCAAAGACGGTATTACTGTTGATATGCTAAGGTTGAGGTGCTTCATGGTTGGCCTAGGCCTACTTTTGTGCCAGGGCTTTGGAGTTTTGTCAAGTTAGTAGGGTATTACGGATGGTTTGTTGAGGGATTGTCCACTATTACTACTCCGTTGACTTGTCGGGCTGTTTATATGGTTCGATGAGTGTGAGGCTAGTTTTCTAAGGCTGAAGGAGTTATTGACTATTGCTTTTGTCCTAATCCTTCCTGTCGAGGAAGCGAGCTTCGTTGTGTATTGTGATTCCTCCCATATCTAGTTAGGCTATTTATTGGCACAGTGAGGATAGGTTATTGCTTATACTTCTTGTCAGTTACAGGCGACACACGTAACTACCGCATGCATGACTTAGAGTTGGCTGCGGTAGTGTTTGTGCTCAAGATCTGGAGACATTTTTTATATGGCGATCATTGTGATATCTATACAGACCATCGGAGCTTGTAGTGTATTATGACTTAGTGGGATTTGAATTTCCGATTGGGGCGGTCGACTGAGGTGCGGCTGACTATATCATCTAAGCAAGTCAGACATGGTAGAGGATGCACGGAGTTAGAAGGTAGTGAGTATGGAAAGTTTAGCACATTTGACTAAAAAGGAGCGACCCTTAGCTTTAGACATCCAGTCCCTAGCTAACAAATTAGTCTGATTGAATGTTTTAGATCCTAGCCGAGTATTGGCCTTAATTGGGGCTCAATCTTCACTGATTGATCAGATTTGGGCCTGACAAGTCAAAAATAAGTCACTAGTGGGTCTTAGAGACAGGGATTTATAGGGGTTGGTGGTCAGGCTACCATAGATTCAGATGGGGTGATCAGATTTGACAGTTTTGTGTTCCTAGAGTAGGGAATTTGATGCAACAAATTTTACGTGAGGCACATGACTCCATATACTCTATCCACCAAGGTACAAAGAAGATGTATTGTGATTTAAGACAACATTACTGGTGGGATGGTATGAGGAGGAATATTAACGATTACGTGTCACATTGTCTTATTGCTAGCAGGTAGTGAGCACCAGTGACAGGTGAGACTTCAGTGATTAACCATTCGTAAGTGGAAATAGGAACGTGTGACTATGGACTTTCATTTGGGGCTCCCTCGCACTTCTGGAGGTTATTACAGTATTTAGGTTATAGTCGATCAGCTAACTAAGGCTGCAGGTTTCCTTACTGTTTTATCTACCTTTAGTTCAGAGAGATTAGCGCATATTTGTATTCAAGAGATAGTTCGTTTGCATGGGGTGCCAGTATCTATTATATCTGACTAAGGGTCAAAATTTACCTCCAGCTTTTAAAGGGCTTTTCAGTGAGAGCTACGCCCCAAGGTTGATCTGTACAACATTTCATACCTAGATCGATGGATAGTCTAAGCATACTATATAGTTTCGAGAGGATATGCTGTGAGATTATGGGAGTTTGGGGGTAAGTGGTACCAGATTTGACGTTAACTGAGTTTGCTTATAATTACAGCTACCATACTAGCATTTAAATGACCCTATTTGAGGCACAATATGGTTTGGATGCTATATGATGTCATTAAACTACACCTCCCTTCGAAGGTATAAGCGGTTATTGTCAAAATATATAACCTAACCAATGTTAGGGTCAATCCACGGGTAATGTTTTCTAGACTTGGAGTAATTACGAACAATTTGGACGAATTAACCTACTTATCTCCTGGAAAGGTGGGGGGGGAGGTTGTAACTGCAGTAAGTAAACCAGAACTAGAAGCAAGTGTTGGGAATTCAATAAGAGAAGCAACTAGGATATTGTGTTCCCCATGAATTCCTAAATTAGTGTAGTTGGATTATCATAATCTTTTCTAGTATATAGCATGTATAACTGGTAAGCTAAGTTTACCAAACCCTTTGATCCAGGTGAGAGGTATATTTCACAACATGATTTGATTCATCCCCATAGTGTGACATTACTAACCCTTACCTTTTGTTCTAGTACAACCACCCCTTGATCCGATTAGGTTGATTAGACGAGAGGTATCACATCAAATCCCGTCAATTATTCCGTTATCCCATTCAATACCACGTTGATCTAGTAAGTAAGAATTAGGCAAGTTCTTATGTTGACCACTATTAAATGCATTCCAAATGGAGGGATTAATTAATACATGCATGCACACTTTCAAAGAATTACAGATTATTCGACTTTACCTTGTTAATTCTTCATGGTTCCTACAACCCTAGTTGTGGATTTAACTATGCTTGATCATTTAGATGAGAAAATCATGTTAAGGAATAGCATAGTTAAACACTTAGAATGATGAATTTAAGAGCAAGAAATCCAAAATTCTCCACAAGAAATCATGATGTAATAATCTCAATGTAAAAATCGCAAAGTATGAGTTCTCAAAGTGTTTCTATCCTCTGTCGTGCGTCTTCTTCAAGAAAAACTTAAAGAAAACTATTTATAATAAGTAAAATACAAATCCAAAACAAAATACGAAAACTGGATTCGATAGCTTCTACTGATGATGGTATGGGCAGTAGGTAAACTTATGGCCCGTACCTAAGCTTCGTACTCTCATTTAATTAAGATTCAACATATAAGACCTACTTATGGGCCATCTTCTGACTTATAGCCCATAGAGGGTTTCATCAGCTGACTTCTCTGAACCGCTTCAAAACTTTAAAACTCCAGGCATGACCTTATCTACGACCAATATTCAGAGTTATGAATCATAATTGGCTTCGTCTGACAATACTTCACCATTTAACATACATTTTGATCTTCAACATACAAAAGCACCTAGGGGCCATGAAGAAATATATGGCTCGTCTGACACTTGTGGATTTAACATTTGAAACTTGCCCCTTCATTGGATCTGACTCGCAAAACCAACTTACAAATCATGGAGTGAACCAAGTAGAGTTGTCCGTAAATCAGAAAAAACTTCAATTCTGTATAACTTTTCCTGAAATCATGCTGAATCCTATAATCCTGCAAAATCAACATACAAACACATCAAACCCATTAATATAGTTTTGAGAACACCCAAAATTTCAATGTTTAAGCATCAAAAGTTTGTATTTTAGCAGTTCATCAATACCCTCAACTTAAATTTGTTGTTTGTCCTCAGGAGATGGACTCAATCTACATAAGCAATATAGAAGCATATAAACCTCAATCTAATGGTATACATCATCTCTAAATCAATCATAGATACCCAAATTGACACAACATTGCGTATCAAATAGTCATCAAACAAACCCATACAGATCAATATATACGACAGTGTAACTATGACAAGCAAGGTAACAATAGATAAACCACAATCACTGAAATAGTCTAGAATCAACAGCTTAACTCAAGTGCCCACACAAAAAGAAGTCTCACATCTCACTGCTGATAGTATTTTCAAATTGTATGATTGGGACTAAATAAATCACTCACACTCACAGCTGATATTCAAGCACTGCCATCAATATGATATGCTTTCCCCTATACTCCTGACCATGACCTTTGGATACTTGGACTATGATTACTATAGGACTTTCTTGCCTTGTAACGTAGGCTTAGGGAGATGTGGTACGATGTTTTAGAATAATGGTGATTGATGACCCTCTTCGATACTGCGTTATTCTATATTTTGCCCTACAAACACTGATTTTATTTTTGAATCATTTTTCCCATCTACTATTTCAAACCTTTATTAGTGCCTTATTCAAACTTTCAAGCTCATTGCCTTTTTATTTTTCACTTTCTTTTTTCTTTTTAGCTCATTATTTAGGCATCTATGAAATGTTTTCTCACACATATGGCAAATTTTCCCCTTTTTCATGCATCAATAGTTTCTATCCTTATTTAGTGTGATTTTTTTTACACCAGCACCTTCAACATAGGCTTTTGGCTTGAGTTGAGGTGCAAAATATCCAACCTATGACCCAGGACCACTCTTGGTAACCACCCTCAACTTAGGCTTTTTAGCTGAATCGAGGTGCACAATTTTCAAGGAAGGACCAGGGCTAAATTTAGGATTTCACATTCAAAAAGGATTGGCTACTTGGGTGTTTACAAAGAAAAGCGGACATGTAAAGCTCAAATATATGGACTAAGGGATACATCAAGCATTTGGTTGGTTATTTAGGCTAAGTGGACAAACATGAATAGCGACCTAAAATACATTCCTAACCAATTGAACTAAAGTCTTAGTCAGAGTAACATGGTAAGTTCTGAATTAAAACACAGAATAAGAATTTCGCAAAGAAGCTCACACACACTTGGCACTAATTACACTATCGATCGAGACTCTCAGATCATGCTTTACATTATAATTAAATCTTAATTTATCAGAACAAGCATTGTTAATTATTGAATTCACATGGTTGGTATCAAAATTGTATAACACAAAAATTTTATAGGTATCATTTTTCAACAAAACCAACATATGCCACAAACTTCAGTCCAATATGCTACTAATACTACTTATATATCCTAAAAATGCCGGTTCAATAGCAGATAAATATCCACATGAAATAAGCACATGCAATAAAACCCCACAGACTAAAAAATTAGAATATTTATAGGCCATGGATACATAGACTTCGTCGAGGCCTATAACTACCGACACCCCATCAAAAAAGTTTTGCATTGTCTTCAATGCAACAAAATATAACTAAAGCAAAACATAGGGGTCAAAAAGAATATACTTAGGCCATGAAGAACTAGTCTCCATCTTGAGATTACCTCGCAAGCAGTACCTGATTTATTGTCACGGAATGACTTCGACAACTTGGCTACTCAAACTTTACCAAGTGACCAAACTTCCATCTTCAGATAATCGAGCCTCTTTATAGACTGACAGATATTGAAGACGACTTCTTTGTCATTCAATCTAAACTTGAGTTGGCCTGATTCTATGTCTACTAGAGCTTGTCTAGTGGCTAGGAAGGGTATTTGTAAGATGATTGGGACTTCGAAATCAACATTGCAAAAAAGAATCACGAAGTCTATGGGAAATATAAATTTTTCCACTTTGATAAAAATATCATACAATATCACCATAGGATTCTTCATTTTCCTGTTAGCCATTAACAACTGCACGCTTATTGGCTTAGGGGCTCCTAAGCCTAACTTCTTGAATATTGTAAGAAAAATTAGATTGATGCAAGAGCCTAAGTCACACAATGCCTTTGCGAATTCCACATCTCCAATGGTGCAGGTTATGATGAATGCATCAAGATCTTCTTTCTTTTGCACCAATGACCTTGCTGCAATCGCACTGTAATGTTGGATCTCTTAAGAAAACTCTTGGCTCACAGTCCTTTTTTTCGTCCTCAAGTCCTACATGAACTTTGTATACCGGGGCATCTTCTCCAATGCCTCAATGAGAGGGATGTTGGTAGAACACTACTTCAACATGGAGATGAAATGCTAAAACTTACCTTCCTTCTCCTTGTTTTTGAGTCTCTGAGGGAAAGGAGGGGGATTTCTACGTATGGATTTCACTTCTTTGGCGTCCCAATCCTGTCCCTCACATTATCCTTGGCATTAGCATATTCGATATCTGCATCCTTGCTATCTACCATCTCCTTACGAACCTCATTATCATCAATTAACATTAATGGGTCAATAGTCTTCTTGCTGCCATGTGTTGTCACTACCATACACTGCCCCTCATTCTTTGGGTTCTGCACTTTGTTGCTTTGCAATGTACCTTTTTGGCTCTACTTCAACTGAGTCGACATTTGACCATACTGTTACTCTAGCTTCTTTATAGAAACAAAATAAGAATCGACCTTTTAATTAATGTTGGAGATGTCAAATTTCATCCCCTTCTACGTCTTATACTGAGTGTTAGCCTTCTTTAACAATCTGTTGAATATCTCCTTAATCCTTAAACTTCCAGCCCCAGAATCATGACTGTGTGGTGGCACATATGGACCATTTCTATAACCATATCTTTGTCCCCAATAAGCTTCTCTGTCCGGGCCTTTATTCTTGTCATACAAGGCACCTTAGATATTATCTCTAAAATCACAATCTCTATTGAAGTTCAGACCTTGATTCCCTTGACCTTGGCGATAATAGTCCTGATTGGACCCTTGGGTGTTGGTCCGAAAACCCCTATCTGATCAGTGATAAAGTAAGTTGAAAAGCACCAAAATGTGCTTTAGTAATGCCAATAATCATAATTTCCTTATATCTCAAAATTCATATATGATATCAAAAATCCGACTTCATATTCTTGATTGAGGGGAAAAATTGAGTGGGAGATGAGCATAACCCGAATTGAAGAAGACCTGTAGCAAAAAATAAGTTTTGTCAATTTTCATAAAATTGTGTCTATCTACAACCAGACCCGTGATGAAAAAATATTTTTTGTCAATTTTCATAAAACATTGCTTATCCTGACCAAGCCCCGATGTGCTTGGGGAGCGGATTAGTGTTACTGCATCCTCCATGATGGGTCTGTGTCTCGGACCAGACACGGACCGGTTTAACTTTTTCCTTAGTTTTTCTATTTTAGCCAAAGGCAATAAGGTCATAGCCCCATGCCCATTTAAGTATGACATCACCTATACTTCGCCATTTTTCAACATTATATCACTCAAAAGCCTCACAAAAACTTCTCCAAGACTTGACCAAACATCTCATACTAAATTCAAGGATTGCAAGCTTAACTTTGGAACTCAAGGATTCACTCCAAGCTCTAAGATTCTTTCAAGCTAATCTCAAGAAAACCCAAGTTCGAGGTATGTGGGTTTTATCCAACAAGTAATAATTAGACATGTTCTAATGTTGGTAACCATAAATAAACATTCTAAATGATGGGATTAAGTAATGACCAAACACATCTCTAGCCCTTAAACTTGACCTCAAATGTCATTTTGGCACTCTAACTCTACTTTGTTCCATTTTAACCCATCAAATGTATTTTATTTTGACACTTCTATCCAAGGAATCAACAAAATGGAGGAGAGTGTACTTCACATGCAAAGACATGGCATTACCTTATTAGTACCTGGTATTACCTTATTAGTTCTTCATGGTTCCCACAACCCTAGTTGTGGATATAGCTATGCATGATCATTGTAGAGGAGAAAATGATGTTAAGGGATAGCATAATTGAACACTGAGAATGATGAATTTAATAGCAAGAAATCCAAAATTCTCCACAAGAAATCATGATGTAATAACCTCAATGTAAAAATCACAAACTATGAGTTCTGAAAGTATTTTTGACCTCTCTCGTGTGTCTCCCTTCAAGAAACACCTAAAAACAACTATTTATTATAAGTAAAATACAAATCCAAAACAAAATAGAAAAACTGGGCCATGGGTGAACTCAAGACCCATACCTGGGCTTTGTACTCTGCACTTTCTAAAATATAGTTTCAACTTATGAGACCTACTTATAGGACATCTTCTAACTTATAGCCCGTAGAGGGTTTAGTCTGCTAACTTCTCTAAAACTCTTCAAAATGTTGATCTTCTAGGCATGACCTTATATACGACTTGTCTTTAGATTTACGACTCGTAAGTGGCATCGTCTGACAATACTTTAGAATTCAACATGTTTTCTGATCTTCAACCTACGAAAGCACCTATGCATCATGAATAAATATATGGATCATCTGACAGCTCATTAATGTAACATCTGAAACTTTTCTTTTCACTGGATCTAACTCACGAAACAAACTTATGGCTCATGGAGTGAACCACAACCAGTAAAGTTGTCCGCAGATCACCAAAAACTTTAATTCTATAAAACTTGGCCAAAAATCATATCGAATAATGTAATCCAACAAATTAATATAAAAACATATCAAACCCACTAATATTGCTTTGACAAAACACAATATTCTAAGTTTTAAGTATCAAAAGTATTATATTTTAGTGGCACATCACCATACACCTGTGGGGTGGTTTAAGTCTACAAAATTGGGGCCATACAATACCGACTTATTGCAAGATGCCTTACCTAGGGTACGGGTTATCCAGGATGAACTGAGGACATCTCAGAGTCGACATTAGAGCTACGCCAACTCTAGACATCGATTCTTTCAGTTTGAGGTTAGAGATTGAATGTTTTTGAGGGTGTCTCCCCTTAAAAGGTGATGAGGTTTAGTTGTAGGTAAGTTTAGTCCCCGTTATATTGAGACTTTTAATATTCTAAGATGGGTTGGCCCGATGGAATATCAATTTGCCCTACCTACAGCTTATTCTATTATACATCCTGTTTTCCATGAATTTTAGGTTGTAATCTTTAATGGTTAACCCCTCTTGTTTCAGATTCATGAACTCCTCAACCTTTGCCTCACCCAACTCTTAAGGATTGAAGTTATCAAGTAAGATACTCTCAAACTCATCCCAAGTAGTGGGCTCAGTATCCTCAGTTTGACTTTCTTCCCACTGATTGTACCAAACATTTACCACATCCTCGAGCTGATAGGCAACAAACTTAACTTCCACAGTCTCGGTTGCATGCATAGTTTCATCATCTTTCACATCTCATCTATGAGGTTCTGAGGGTCCTCCTTAACCTTTGACCTAGTGAAAACTGGTGGATTCATCATTAGAAAGTTCTTAGTCTTGTGACAACTGTAGGAGTATGTAATCTGTAGTTCCCTCTTTAGCAGCTACCAACTATGTGAGCGTAGTCATAGCTCATCTGAAGCCAGCCTACGTAGTAGGAGCAGGTGGAGTAGTAGGTGTCTCAGGAACACTAGTGGCTTTGGCCGGTCGACCTCAACCCCTTGTTTCCTCCCGAGGAGGAACCTCTGAACTAGGGTTCTCAACACTGTTGGCTGAAGCATTCCTCTGGGTAACAGTCCGTTTAGGAGGCATGATTTGCAAGCACATAACACACGAGTTAGATAGGTAGTTTAACAGAGTTAGATGCTATTGCACGAACTCAGAATATAGGATAAAGAGTTGCAATTTCTAATGTCCTATAGCCTCTTGTTTACAAAGTGTGGTGCACAACATACCCATAAACAATACTCTACTAGACACAACTTTATAGACTCCCTAGGACTCTTGAACTCTGTGCTTTGATACCACATTTGTCATGCACCCGGAGGGTACCTTTGGGGTGTCTTGAACTGAAAGAACTATTGTTGATTCGCCAAAAGAATCACCTGGACTCATTGTCGCATCAACTAAATAGCGGAAGAAAACATTCATGAAAGACATCATAAGGATAGATACAACTCTACCAAAATATAGTTTCCAATGAATGAGTTTGGAAATAACAATACTCAACAAATCCTCTGCTCAATGTCTATGAAACCTCTACTCAACAATTTAGATGGTTCCATGAAGGGCCATGGACATGCCAAATCAAAGAAAGAAAATACTAGATCAATACAGAAGATAAAGGGTTCCTCCGAAAAGCAAGGAAGGCTCACCAATTCTAGGAAATGCACTGATCTAGACCTCAACGATGCGTGAGTTGAAGTCCTCTATCACCTGTATCTACATCTTAAAATGATGTAAGTCCAAATAGACATCAGTACATGGAATATACTGGTATGTAAAATAGCTCATTAAAATAATGCTCAACTCACTCATCTCAACTCAACAACTCATGCTCATCCCAATTATATATTACTTTAATGTAAAACATTCTTTAAAATTTGACTCGGTAGAAATAGAATCAGCTTTAAAAAATATCATGCTCAAACAGTATTTACTTAGGAGTTTCTTTTAACCAACAACTTATCTCATCACATTTAGTTTGGTGATACAACAAAGGCAGCGTCATTACCACACCTCTCCTAAACTTTCCACGGTAAAGAATGATCAACTCTCTCATGGATCTATAATAAATGTCCATCCTTTGGGACATGAGTCGCCAGAACATGTTGTACAACTATCTTATGCTAGCGACATAGTTCTGTGTGTTAGAATAGTTATTTACTCACTGCCAGCATGGTGCTTAATACTACTCCTAAGACTAAAACATGTTCAATCATAAATCAACTCAATCCTCAATGCTCAATCAATCACCTCAAATCCCAACCTCATTATGTTATCTCATATAAAATTGCCTTAGTTACTCACCAATATAGTCAATCAAAAAAGACAATCAAGCTCATCTCAGACTCAAACTGTCATTCAGACTCACTCAATTAGACTCATCATGCAATGCAAGTAAGATTCATGATAGTATATGTGACTAGATGCAATATTCTTTTCATGCTCGACAATACTCAAGTTACTCAACTAATACAATCAACAACAAACTCAAACCTCAATAAAATCCATGCAAAGGTTTTACGAAGATCACTCAATTTAGGGTTCATGATATCAAGAATTAAATACTCATGTTAATCTTATATCAATAGTCATGCAACATGATAATCATCTCATACGCTATTGTAAGAACTCATAATAGATGCTAAAACTCAATGCTTGGATGGTAGAAATTTCAAAACTGCACTTTTATTCTAAATTTTGACTCAAATTGGTAAAAAGGGGCGTGTGAACGAATGTAGTTTCACACTTTAGTTATCCTTGCATACCTGGAAATAGGGGAAACAATCAAACCCCGATAATCCATATGTTAGAATTAAGAACTCTTGCTTTTCACTCTCCTCTAGTATTCTCAAGAAATTTCTAAGCGTGAAGAATGATGAAAAATACACTTAGGGTTCTATTTTAGGACTTTGGTTAAGTCTAAAATGGTAAAGGGTTAGACGAAAAGGGAATAAAAATAGACAAAAGTACCTCTCTTAAAAATTGTCGACAGGGTCTACGAGACCCTGTCTACGGGCTGTAGAACATTATACGAGCCGTAAATGAACTTTCATAAATGAGGAGTTCAGGAATTTGAGTTACTAGAATTTGGCATGAAACCTCTTCTAGATCCGTAGAATCTTCTACGGGATGTATGATAACTTGTAACTCGAGTTACTGAAAAAGTTGATATTTGTACCTCCAATTCACAAACCCAAGATACAGGCTATGGAAGGCTTTATGAGCCGTATGTTATCTCATACCTATGCCTCAAACTTAGAAAATTTCACCAAGTCAACTACGGGTTTACCAGACCTATTTTACGGGTCATAGATCTCTCTTTGAGTCGTAGATGACCTAATAGATTCTCTATTCATCCACTTTTCTTAGTCTTTTCTCAGCATCCTCTGTGCATCTACTCCAGTATAGGTAAAAGGAATTAGGGGGTGTTATATATTATTAGTATGATTTTCATGATATGTATTCTATTGAATTTGACTTAGCATTGAATGAGGCATTGAGGTTGGGGATCAACTTACGGGGTCTTTATATCAAGTTCATAAGTCTTATAACTATGTGCCACCATAGGATTTGTGATTATTAATATGGTTTGGTAGTATATCTACATAGCTCATGACACATACATAGTGGAGTAGAGTTCTACATTGGTAAGTAGACTCCCTTTTTTTTCTGATGTAGTGGAAATATCGAGATTTTGTCTTTTAATTCTCATGGACTTAATATCAGTTATGGTAACTTTCTCATATATGTATGTCTTATTATGTTCCTTGCATGATTTCATTTGTGGAATATTGGTATATTTATGTCTTTTTTCTCACTGTTGCATTATTCATCTACTTGTTCATGCAATTAGTTAGTAATTTGCATTATATGGTTAATATTGTATTGCATGCTTGTATACTTAGTATATATAAATGTACTAAAGAATACTTTATGCTTACACTATTCCACAAAATAGGAACAGGTGACTGTCGTCATCCTCGTCTTCATGGTTATACCCAACTTATTTCACATGCTTGTAAGTGAGTCCTCATGCTTCAAGTATGTAACCAATTTTGTTCTAGCTTATGTTATGTTTTTGAGAAATTCTGGGACCATGATAGTACTCTTCTTGATAGTGAGCTAGGTGTCACGCCCCAAAGTCCCATAGGGAGGACCAGCACCCGTTACCGATAATGCCTGAGAGAATCATCCCGTAACTATGCGTTTATTGTACGTTTCTACCTTTAGAATACCTTAAAGTAGATAAACAATGATAATAAGCCAAAGGAAATGCATATGACTAGGCCGTTGGGGCCACGGTGTCTAAAGTACGAGCCATGACTTCACCTTTACTTTACATAATCTACAAAGCCTCTAAATAAAGAGAAAACATCTGAAAAGTGTCAGGACAGGCCCCACCTCAACAAACTGTACAATATGAACATAAACTCTATACGTATACAAAGCCCCGAAGCAACCTAGAGCTTGACGACAGCAGCTGAATATCCTGTACTCCTACTGGGGAGACCTACTAGCGTTTGTACCTACAGCATGAAATGCAGGTCCCCCGCAAGGGACATCAGTACGAGATAATGTACTGAATATGTAAGGCAGGATATACTGTACATAAATTAATAACTCAAATGAGTTCATACACTGGTGTAAGTTTGTGGACCACCTTTAGTTATACTGTGGAATCATGTACTTTACATCCTTTATATTACTTTACCTTTACTGTATCATCTGTATTGTAAAATCTGTGCACAGCTGTAAACAAGTAACCAACTGATCAGTGGTGAAAATGTATCGGGTTCATCCCTGGCTAGGTTATACTCAACCCCTCGGGCTACCCCCCCTTTGATAAGATCATCCCCTGGCTGGGTTATACTCAACCCCTCGGGGCTACCACCTACCAGAACTGTATATCTTTAACTTTCAATTACCTTTGAGATGATTCTTTTGGTGGCCATAATATTGGAGCTGTAAAGTTGTATTTATGACATGTGACATGTAGATATTTATATAAGACAATACAACAAATAAAAGAGTACATTGGATAAACAATGAAATGCATACGAAATGGTACAACTTGTGAACTTTATTTGGCAACAAGAAACCATGTATCTTGGTATTCATGTATGTAACCAGATTTGGAAGTGACTATATATGGAAACATATGAACATATCAAGGAATGGAGACACCATTTATAGTTGTATCGGAGTTGGTAAGTGCTTTTATGTGCTAAGGAAGGATCTATGTTTCATGCCAAATGATACAACATCAAATAACCTTACATACCTCGTCGTCGGACCTTTCTACTATCCCAAACAACCTTCCCTTCCTTCAAACAATTATCTACAACATAATATGTGATAAAAAATAGTATTAGCAGCCACTAGACACACCTTGGCAGCCCAATTACATAACAAAATAATACATGGGCAGCAAACGGACAATTATACATCCTAGTGTATTCTTTCAACCATTATGTCTCCAATCGTATTTTCTCACATAAATTAGCATATACACATCATGTACAGCCCATTTCAAGTTCATTACATCCTTACAACAGCCCACAAAATACAACACATCACAATTTCACACAAACTAAAAATGGATAGCATAACGTTACTTTCCTTCGCTACCTTTCGATGTTGATAACTCCAAACCTATTCCAACTTTACCCAAACTGTTCCAGCAACATTTTCACATATAAACAATCATGAACTAGCCTCAGAACAGTAGCAAACCAGTCATCAAGGATGTGTAGCAATAGCATTCAATCCAACAGTCCATAAGTTCAAACGAAACACACAATTGAACTCACAATGGGAATGTGAGCACATTTGTTGATTCCATTGATTATATGTTTGTATGATATAATTATGTGTATATGGCTTATTCTCTGTGTGAGGATACATGTTCAATAAAAGAATGATAACAGTGAGTAACTAAAATTAAAATAGCCACATGGGTTCGCATGCATTATAGAGTTTATTTAGGTGGTAGGTGGTGTTAGGTTAATCATTTATGGATTGATGTTCGGCTATTTAGAGAAGTTCCCTATGTAAATACTTGTTTCCTGAGTAAGACCACCTCTTATGTAAGTGAGTAGTGTGCATGCATATGTCATAGTTTGTCTGAGGACAAACAAATCTTTAAGCATGGAGTAGTAATTTTAGGCATGTTTATTTACCTAATAGCCAAATTTACCCATATTAATAGCTTAGTTTTAAGACAAATGCATAGAGTCTAGGTGAATTTTATTGTCTTTTTGTTATTTTAAGCTAACCTTGGCAAGGACACAGTTTTTGTTGTGTTTTCGAACTTAAAGAAAAATGATGGAGGTCCAAATCTATCACCATAAAACAAGAGGAAATACAAATAGAGTAATGGAATAAGAATGAGACAAAATACACTGAAGTGGAACACTTCCGCGTTGTGGAGGTGCTTGATGACAAGTCAAATGTTGTTGAGATAAAAATGTGTAGGATTGTACTATACAGAACCCAGTCTGCAGCACGAACTAGGATGACCAAAGAATAAAAATTGCTGAAATCATAAAAAAGATAAAATGTACAGTGATCAGATAAGACTAGATATGTAATCTTTTTTATCATCAATTCATTCTTTAACTGGAACAAGGACAAGGACGAAGAATATCATTCTAGGATTTAATTTTCTTCCTTTCTTCTCTTAATTCCATTAATTGAATATTCCTCAAATTAGTTATTTTTGTGATTCAAACAATGAGTGGCTAATTTTCCTCATTTTGGGACTATAGCCACAAGAGCATGTTATAGATTGTTTTTACCTTGGTTTCTGGTGGGTTTTTCTAACAATTACTCCTGTATTTCTTAAATAACTATTTCAAAGTCTGGCCAATATTGGAATAAATACGTTGTCTACCTTGAATTCGGAAGATAAATAGGAGATAGAATACAGAATATATCGAGCTTGTTTATTCTAGATTTTCTAGGATAACTCATACATAGGAGATTTGTGAAATCTACCTATATACCCAACTTGGTTATAAACTAGAAAGATAAATTAAAGCAATTTTGTTGATTCGTGTTTATCCCTACTCAACAATGTAGTTAGGCTGCTAACAGAATAGGCAATTTGAGGTTGGAAGACCATGATTGTAAATTCAACCCTATAAACTAGTAATTAGATAACCCATTGAAAACCAAAGTGGGATATGATATGACATATGTTTTCAAAAGATATAGTCCTAAATTTTTTGCTTAAGTGAGTCAACTTTCAGTTAACGAATTGATCAATTGTTAGATTAATTTTCGTAGTTGTAGTAGTAATAAAAAACACTTCACTTTCCTCACAACACACACAATTACTTTTAGTACATTGAAACTTTGGTAAACGTCTCATTAAAGTACTTTGGTTTGATATTCTGGCACTTATAGAGCTTCTATATTATTTCATTTGACTGTATACACTTAGTTGCACTTTGGTAGCAACACCTCACAAGTTGGATTAGGTTGTGTACTAATGCAACATGGTAAGATTATAGCATATGCCTCAAGACAATTAAAGGTGCATGAATAGAACTACTCAACTCATGATCTTGAATTGGGTATAGTTATTTTTGCCTTGAAGATTTTGCGGAATTATATTTATGGGGGTGCATATTTATATATTCACTGACCACAAAAGCTTACAATATTTGTTTAGCCAAAGGTACTTAAATCTTAGTCAAAGGAGGTAGCTTTAGCTATTAAAGGATTATGAAATGAGCAAGTTGTACCATTTGAAAAAAAGTAAATTTTGTTCCCAATGCTTTAAGTCGGAAGTCAATGAATAGCATTGCTCATGTATGGGATGAAAAGAAGGAGTTGACTAAAGATGTTCATTGGTTATCCCGTTTAGGTATTAGGTTGAGTGGCTCTAACTAGGGTGGTATCTAAGTCCAGGATGGTTCATAGTCTTCACTAGTGGGGGGATTCAAAAGAAACAAGACATGGATCCAGATTTGATAGATTTCAAGAAATTAATTATCGAAAAGAAAGTTGAGGTTTTCTCACAAGAGGGGACGTGGTACTTTGATAACAAGGTTGATTATATATTTAAAATGTTGATGGCCTAAGGGAGATGATATTGACTAAAGCCCATGACTCTAGGTATTCCATTCATTCGGGATCCACCAAGATGAATAGACACTCAAGTGAAGTATATTGACGGAATGGTATAATTAAGGACATAGCAAGATTTCTAGTTGAATATCCAAATTGCCAACAAAGTGAAAGTTGAATACCAAAGACTATAAGGTCGGCCCTATACCAAATACTATGAGGTCTGCCCTAAGGCATTGATATTCCTACTTGAATATTGGAAGATTTAAATATGGACTTCATAATGAGCTTGCTTCAGACCCGTAGGCAACATGATTTTATTTGGGTGGTTGTGGATAGAATGGTCAAATCGACCCACTTTTCACTGATAAGGAGTTTTTATGGTATCAAGGACTATGTCAAGATGTACATTTGAGAATTGGTAGTGCTTCATGGTGTGCCCTTGTCTATTATTTTGAATCATGGTACTCAATTCACTTTATATTTGTAGGAGTCATTCGAAAAGATTCTTGGTAACAAAGTAAAACTAAGTAGCATTTTTCACCCTCAAACTAATGGACAAGCCAAGAGAATGATTCAAACCTTGGAAGATATGTTGAGGGCATGTGTACTTGATTTCAAGGAAAATTGGGATTATCACCTATTGTTAATTGAGTTTGTATACAACAAGATTTAATATGCTAGCATCAAAAATTACCCTTTCCGAAGCTTTGTATGGTAGGTTATGTAGGTATCCTATGGGAAGGTCTGAAGTAGGTGAAGTAACCTTATTAAGACCTGAATTGGTGTTTGAAATCTATGGAAAAGGTGAGGTTTATTAGGCAAAGGTTGAAGGCATTCTAAAGTCTTCAAAATTCATATTCAAATATAAGGAGAAGGGAACTTGAATTTGATGTTCATGATTGGATCTACTTGAAAGTCTATCCAATAAAGGAGGCAATGTGTTTTGATAAAAATAAGAAGCTGTCCCCAGTATATGGGTCATATATGATCCTAAGGTGTATTGGTAATGCAGCCTATGAGTTAGATTTGTTGGTGGACTTGGCCTTGGTTCATCCAATATTTGATTTGTCATTGTTGAGGAAATATATGGGTGATCTTAATTTCATTGTACGTTTAAAGAGTGTAGGTGTTGAAGAGAATTTGACTTATGAAGAGATTTTAGTTGAAATTTTAGACTAACAAGTTAAAAGGTTAAGAAACAAGAAAATTGCATCCATGAAGGTACTATTATGGAGGAACCAAGAGGTTGAAAGTGCTACATGGGAGAGGAAGCGAACATGACAAAATTTTACCCTTACCTCTTTCCCTCCATTCCAGTCCAAGATACTAAGTTATTCATGCTCAAATCCTCCAAATTCCTACATTTCATCTTTTTCATATCATCTTGCGTGTATACATGTTCATGACATTGATTTTTGAATAATGTTTTATAAAAAAAAAAGTTATAAAATTTCAATGAATTCGATGATTAAGTTGCATAATTGGATTCATTTTGGATTGTTAGATATACATTCTACTCCGCTCTAGCTAACTTTCATCTCATTCAAGGACAAATATTCCTAAGGAGGAAATATCGTAATACCCCATTAGTTGGATAGTCGGAACAAGGAAAGAAGTGCGTAAAAATGGTTACTGGTGCTAGGGACCATGAGTCTAGTTTAAGGCTCGTAGACAGTTGCAAGGGCCATAGATAAGGGTCTCGTGGATGTCCCCAGATGACTTGAAATAACTTCTTTCAAAAGAATTATTGGGGGATTTACGAGAGCGAAGTACAAATCATAGGTCAATCCATGGCTCGTAGATAGTGAAAATTTGAAGTCTCAGTACTTTGTTTACAATTCAACAGAACGAGCTCATGTAAATTTATATGAGTCGTAATATGGGTTCATAATTGGGACAGCGAAGAGTGAAAATTTGGCTAAATACAGATGTCATATTCAAAATGTACTTTAACAAACTAAATAAAATGCAAAATACACAATGCGAAAAGACATCTTTTTGAATAGAAAGCAGAATCAAAGACACAAAGAATGGATAAAGGACATACTTAAATATAGTAACTAGCTAATGTTATAGTATGAATGTACTTTTTCAAGTTTAAATGTGGACAAATTAAAAATACAATGCTCTCTAAAAACCCTAAACCTAACTGTTTCACCGTCACGAGCTACAATCCCCGATGGCCTCTACGGTCGTCGGCCGACCTCCCACTAGGGTTGGCCAGTCAACCTCTTATGCTAGTCTTTTGAAGCCCCCTATAGAGAACCACAAATTGCTCCCATGTAATCTGATTTCTCATCTACATGGGGAGACCATAGTGATGTGGGAGCAGTCTAATGTTGATCAGATGATTATCAATAAGAACTTGCGGTATGCTGTCATTGGAAAATTTTCCTAGGGGTGGCAAGAGATTACTGACTTACATAGATTAATCCCAACTCAGTGTGAACTAAAAGGGGATTGCAGAATTGGATTGCTAAGTAATAGTCATATTATTATAAGGCCAACGTTGCTAGAGGACGATGTCCATTTGTCATCTAAGCCAGCTTCTACATTACCCAGTGGGATAAATCCTATCCCATGAGAACATAAGTGGGATCCAATGTTCAATCCTGTTGCAGAGACTTCTACGACAGTTGTTTGGATATCTTTTCCTGGTCTTCCACCCCCCCTCCCCCCAAATTTCATTAGGGAAGAGGCCTTATTTTCATTGGCAGCAGCGATGGGAAAAACATTGCAAGTGGATATGGCCAATAAAAATCAAGCACAACCTAGTTGTGCGAGGGTTAAGGTAGAAGTCAATCTACTTGAGGAATTTCCAAAACGAACCAAGGTTGGTATCAAGAAGGGGAATGAGAATGCCCTAGAGAAATAGATTCGAAATAAATATGATTATGTTCCTAAATATTACGTAACCTGTAAGATCCTAGGACACTCAGAGGATCAATGTTATGTAAAGCATCTAGAGTTATACGAAAAACAATAAGTGAAGAAGGAGTCAAAGGAGAAAGAACTGGAGAAAGCAATAAAGGATGGCACGAACAAGGTAACAGAGGAAACGGAGGAGGGAAAGAAAGGAGAATAAGAAGACAAAGTTGTACAAAAGGAAGATGGCTTCAAGGAGCCAAAGAAGAAGAATGGGATTAGAAATAAGCAGACTGAATCAACTTGGCAAAGGAGAGCGGAAACACAAAACAAGTTTGACAAGCTTGCAACTAAGGCGGGGGAAGCTGACACCACAAAAACTCCAAAGACCCACACACCTAAAGAACAGAACCAAGGTACAACTAAGCAATGGGTAAAAGAGGTATTCAACAAGCAACAGGGTCAAGTTAAGAAGCCCAGATAGCCAATCAGGTGGATGGACAGTCTAAGCCAGTTAATGGAGATGGCAAAGCAAATAATGCTCCTACGAGAGCACCAAATGGGAGGAAACAGGGAGGTGGTCATTGTTCCTGATAATAGTGACAAAAAAATTCCAGTCAAAGAAAACTCAATTGGGGAACCAGTTGGGGAGGTGCTCAGTAATAGTGTGGATCAATATCAAGTAAACCAGTCCCAACAGGATCCTATGAAGGGCAGTGATGAGGAAAATTCCATTCAAGGGGAAGATATATATATTGGCAATATTGCAGCTAATTTAGAGGATGAGGAAGGCCCTGATGTGTCCCGAGAAGTAAGGGCAGGGGATTTGTCCCCTAGGCTGAATTCTAGTTTGAAAGACAAGAGTGGAACACCTTTGTGCCACATCAAGTGCAAACAAGGAGCAAGGGGAAGGCCTCTAATAGTTCCCAATGACTAGCACTGTATTATTCTGTAATATAAGGTTAGTTAACACTCAAAATTCCTTTAAGAGGTTAACTGATCTTAATAGGAGGAATAAACACGCTTTTACAACCATTATGGAACCTTTTAGAGGCTCAATAGATATTGAACATCATAAGAGAACGCTAGGTTTTGATCATGTCAAAGTAAATCAATCAGGAAAAATTTGGATCTTCTGGAAGGATGGTTGGGTAGGGTCTGTTGCGATGGATTCCATTCAACAGATCACTATGAGATTTCAAATAGGACATCAGACTTTATTCATTATAACAATATATGCTAGATCTGACGCTTTGTTGAGGCTGGAACTGTGAGAGGAGTTGGCGAAGGTGGATCCAGAAGATTACCCCTGGCTTGTAGGAGGTGATTTTAATGCCATCCTGCATGAGGAGGAGAAACTTGTGGGTCTTCCTTTCACTCAGTAAGAGGCTATGGATGTTTCACATTGTATAAGTGACTGTGCACTTGAAGAAATAAAATTCTCAAGGAGTGAATATACGTGGTGGAATGGAAGAGTGCCTTTAGACTGTATTTTTGAGAGACTGGATAGGATGCTAGCCAATTAAACTTTCCTAGAGCTATATCCTTTGACTGAATCCCAGCATGTATCCCGACAGGGGTCAGACCATGCCCCCATTCATGTTTTTTGTCATATTGATGGGGATACTATTGTGAACCCTTTTCGGTTTCTGAATTGTTAGTGCAAGCATAACAATTTTGTAGAGGTGGTAAATAAGAACTGGCAGGTGGATTTTCAGGAGAAGCCTTTTATGGTGTTGCATGTTAAACTGAATAGAGTTAAAAAGGCTTTGAGAATATGGAGCAAGGAAGCTTTTGGTAATATCTTCACTCAAAGGGCTACTTTGCGAGATATTATTAAAACTAAGAAGGCTGCATTTGAAATTGATCCATCACCTGACAAAAGGGTAAAACTCAAGAAAACTGAAGCAGAGTTGAAGAGATATATAAAATTAGGGGGGGTGAATACTTGAAGTAGAAAGCAAGGATGAGATGGTTCTCATAGGGGGGATAGGAATAGCAAGTACTTTCATTCTTATCTAAAGGGGAAAAGAAGAAGATTATTCTTACATGAGATACACAATGACTAGGATGAAGTTATCAGAGGCAACTCTGATATTAGAAATGAAGTTGTTTCTTTCTTTAGCAAACAGTTCCAAGCAAGCATCATAATCAGGACTTTGGGATGTTAGATCTAATCTCGAGTCTTACCACAGAAGGGGAAAATGAAAGAATGATAAGGCTCCCAAAAAAGGGTGAGGTGAAAGAAGCAGTCTTTCAATTAAGTGGGGATAGTGTAGCTGGTTTGGATGGATTTTCAGGGTTATTTTTTCAAAAATATTGAGATATTACTGGGGATGATATAACTCTTGCGGTCATAGTTTTTTTTTTGGTGGATATGAGCTCTGCAGATATGTTGCACATACTAATTTGGTGTTAATCCCTAAAAAGAAATTTCCTAGAGGATTCTCATATTTTAGACCTATAAGCCTTAGTTGTTTCATCAATAAGATTATCTCAAGAGTGCTTCATGGCAGAATATTGGAAGTGGTCCCTAAGATCATTTCTCCTAATCAATCTGGCTTTGTGAAGGGAAGAAGTATCATGGAAAATGTCTTGCTGGCTCAGGATATCATTAACAATATTAATAGGAGGAAAAAGCATGTCAATGTGGTGGTCAAGTTGGACATGGCAAAAGCCTATGATAGAGTCTCTTGGATTTTCCTTAAAAAGGTTTTTAGGAAATTCGGCTTCTCGGAGGTGATAATTGATATGGTGTGGAGGCTTGTTTCCAATAATTGGTACACCGTGCTGGTAAATGGGCAACCTTATAGTTTTTTTCAATCTTCAAGAGGTCTTAAACAAGGAGATCCTTTGTCTCCTACATTATTTATTATTTCAGCAGAGGTACTATCAAGGGACCTAAATCAGCTACATAAAGATGATGGATTTATTGGTTATGGACTCCCAAAGTGGAGTCTAAAAATAAATCACCTCTCTTATGTTGATGATACTATTCTATTCTGCTCAGGTGAGAGAACTTCTATCATACAGATTATAAAGGTGTTGAAGAGATATGAGGATGTTTCTGGACAGCATATAAACAAATCAGAATTAGTTTTGTTTACATGAAAACACTCCTTTGATTTATAGTATAAAGTTGAGAAAACTCATAGGAATCAGACAAGGAGAATTCCCTTTCACTTATTTGGGATGTCCTGTATTTTATGGGAGAAAGACGAACATGTATTTTGAAGATTTGGTGAGGAAAGTTACTAGATAGATTCTTAATTGGCATAATCCTTTCTTTTGGTCGGAAACTCATATTGGTGAGACATGTGTTACAATTTATGTCTGTCTATCTTCTCTCAGCTATGACTCCAACCAAAACTGTGATTAAGAATCTGCACAAGGCCTTTGCATAATTTTTCTAGGGGAGTATAGGAATAGAGAGAAGGAAGCATTAGTCCTCTTGGGATTAATTGTGCCTTCTCATTCATGAAGGAAGTTTGGGAATTAGATCTTTATTTATTGATCTTAATAAGGCTAATATGGATAAACTATTATGGAAGTTTAGAACTAGTATTGGTTCCTTGTGGGGTGCCTACATGGGAAATAAATACTGCAAAAAACTCTATCCATTGTTAGTCCAAGGAAAAGTTGTATCACACACTTGGAGAATATGCTGGAGTTAAGGGAGGAGGTGAAACCTTTATTTGGTGGCAGCTGAAGGCTGGCAACGTCAATTTCTAGTTTGATAACTGGACAAGGATTAGGCCTCTATATTATACTAAAGAAGGTGCTCTAGAGGAAGAAATAGAGGTCAGAATGTTTATAGAGAATGGGAGATGGAAGGCACAACAACTACAGACTGTGCTTCCCTTTGACATGGCAGAATGTATTGCTGAAGAAATACACCCTGAATTGGAAGGGAACAATGAGGTGCCATGGTGGATTGGAAGCCCTAATAGGCAGTTCACAGTCCCATCTTTGCATATCAGATTATATGAAAGAAAGGCTAAAAGTGGGGATGGGACAAGAAGCAATGTTTCAGAAATTTGCCATATAAAATTAGCTTCTTCTTGTGGAGGTTGTTTAAGAGGAAGTTTCCAACTGATGACATTCTGAGAACAATGGGAATCCCTATTGTTTCAAAATGCTAGTGATGTGATGAAGGAATTGGGGAGACCATACACCATCTTTTTCTAACTTCTTCCATTGCTTAAAAGCTATGGAAGAGCTTTGTTAATTGTGCAGGATTTATTCTAGAGGATGTTCAAGTAGAAAATATAGTTTTCAAATGGTGGAGATTTGTATCAAAGTTGAAAGGTAGACAAGTCCTATATGTTGTTCCAACAGCCTTAGTCTGAGAAATAAGGAAGATGAGGAATTCAAGGAGGCATGGAAAGGATGTTGCATCCAGTATCATCTATTAGAGATGCTAACTACCCTACATTAATTGTTGAAGATTTCATACCAAAATCTTGACTAGATACCAAATAGTTGGATTCTGTTATGACTTACTTCAAATCCAAAGAGTAAAACTATCTTATAGTTTGGTCAATTGTGTAAAAACAAGTGCAAGGATGCTTAAATGCAATATTGATGGGGCATGTAGGGGAAATCCAGGGGATAGTTCATATGGGTTTTGCTATAGAGATTGATCAGGTGAAGTTCTATATGCAGAGTTTAGGCCACTGGGTGTCACTACCAATATCATTGCAGAAGCAACAACTATTAAGGAGGCAGTTTCTTTTAGGATTTTACAAGGGTACATAAATATCACTATAGAAACTGATTCACTCACAATATGTAAAATCATCAGAAAGGAATGGAGAGTACCATGGGAGATTATTTAGATCATTAAAAATATTTGAAAAATAATAGAGAGCAGAAATTTGTAGATAATACATACATACAGAAAAGCAAACTACTTAGCAGACCACATGGCAAATTTTTCAATTGACTCAAACAACAAGTAGAAGTTTTGGGGATTTGGCGAGTTACCAAGTTCAGCAAGACAACTAATTAACATAGATAAGCAACAAATCCCATCAATCAGAGTCAGGCGCAGTAAGGGACCAACAAAAGAGAATAGGGTTATGGCTAGCAGATCATAGTTTGCGCATACTTATATATAGAATGAACATTCCTGTGCTACTCCTAACTAGCCTATACATTTTCAGCCCTCAAAAAGTGATCAAACACCGGCAAAAGGAAGATCTTAAAACCAAATGTCGACTTAGTTAGAGATTTCAGGCAGAGTATCCATGTAGTCGCGTGAGCAACCTTTTCTCCTCTTGGCTCTATTTAGGACAAAATATCATATATATGCAAGTACAGAGTCAGGCAAAAGAGGGGAAAGTAACTCACAAGTGCAGGCTTGCAAAGAGGACGATGGGTCGTAGACTCTTCGGATTCCAAAACCTTTCCTTTAGGGATGACACCTATGGAAGCAAAGGATCACATTTTAGAGTTAAAAATAGAGAAATGTGAAGTTGTAGACTTCTCACCTTTGATTGCTGAACAAAGACACCATGATAGATGCCTATGGAGTAGGTTTATCACCCACAGTATGAGGAGCTTAAACTAAGGGAAAGACACTAGGGGAAGATCATCTGGGGAAGATTTTTCGGAACGGGAAATTAAATAGGAAACCTAGGTTTTCTACATATGGTTAGGTTTTTTGGACCGGGTCAAGTTTCTGAACTATTTTTTTTCTATTTGTATGCTCCTTGTGAGCCCAAGCAAATTTTTCTTTACAAATAGATAAAATCGGGTCAATGACCCATATCTAATGATAAAAAAAAAAATAGTACGAGTGCTAGATATATAGAGCAGAATAGACTACATAGATTCAGTTTCCCCCCTTGGCCACAATTTAAATGTTGGTGTACGCGGAGATTAATAAAAAAATTCATAAAAAGATTATCAAGTTTGACTAATGTAATTAACTTTCATCAAACGGAATACATTGTACTAGCCAAATGCTTTCTCCTTTTTAATTTCTTTTTAATCTTATTTTGATAGTATATGAAATTTAAAAAAATTAAAAAAAATTGAATATTATGATTTAAACTAATGGAAGACATATAGAATATATTAGCACATGTTTTAATTTTATAATCTTAAATATATCGTGAAAAAAAGTATAACTATTGAACTATTAAAAGCTAACTTAAAAGAAAAAGATAAATAAATTGATATGGAAGACATATTTAGCCTAGCTAAGATTATATTGGTAAGCAAGGTCAAATTAACGTAGACCCCATTCCTTAGTGATTTAACCAAGAAATGGTGGTTAGTGATCAATCAATCAATCAAATCACAACATTATGGGACCATTTAGCAATATGAGAGACCAAAGTCTTCAATGCCGTGACAGGCGTCTCTGTTTTTTTTACAAATTTAATTTCCATCCTTGGGATTAATAAATTCTTAAGTTTTTTCTTTTTCTTTAGAGTTATATATGTATAACAACACATGCAGGTACAGAAGTAGATGGCTGTCCTCTTCCACACACAGTATTATAATGAGGGAACTTCAATCATTAAATTAGACTGAGATTTGTCATCTTCGAATCTTGAGCTTACCATAAAATCCTTGTGCATGAATTATTGTCTTATATTTTTAATCTGGCATGACTCTTTTTTTAAATACAAGATTCTTTTGATTCCTTGATTCTTTATTATTGTTACACTGAAAATATTAATTTATACGAAAAAAATTATCTTTAATTTATGACTACTTTTGAAAATATAGTGTAGAGACTTTCGCTCCTGTTGTAAACTTGTAATACCTTACAATATGTTCTATTTTTTAAGCTATTAACATCACTTACTATAAAAATTTGATTTATTTTTGTTTGAATAATTTGATAGTCTATCAAGAAAGGGATTGGTTGGCTGAGAGTTCTAGTCTACATGCTAAGTTGCGTTAGTTCAACAACAATAACAACATACCCCAGTGCCTCAAAAGGCTCCCGCTCACTGCGGGGTGAGGGGGGATCGGATGTACGCAGCCTAACCCCTATGTTTAAAAACATAAAGCGGCTGTTTCCAGATGAC